>JXXB01036021.1:0-17365 GCA_000956275.1 Anopheles koliensis | reverse complement strand
GCCCCGGTTGCAGGAGGAGGTGTTGTTGCTCGTATTATTAGCGGCACTACCGCCACCCGCAGGATTGCCACCACCACCACCACCTCCACCACCACCGGCTCCTCCACGGTGCTGTTGCTGATTCCGGTCACTGCGATGATTGGAACGATCGCGATCACCCGCACCCCGTTGCTGTCCACGATCCGACGAATTTCCGGCGCCTCCACCGTCCCGACCATCGTTCTTACGGTGCATGTAGTGATGGTGCATAGGTGGTATCATCGGTGGCGGCACGTGGTAGCCATGGTTCGGCAGTACGGGCGGCGGCCCTTTCATGGTCGGTAAACCACCGCCACTGACCAAGCCTGCGATGGTACTGCCTAGACTTTGGCTACTGCCAGCACTGCCACCGCCGCTTGCTCCACCGCCTCCACCGCTGCCACCATTACCGCCAGCCCCAGCACCGCCCATACTGTTGGCCGACTTCCACATGAACTCCTCCATCGACTGCTCGTAACGGGCCTTGTCGTACATGGCGGCGGCGGCGGCCGCCGCTCTGCTGCCGCACCGGTCGCAGCCGAATGGCCTCGGGGTGCTGGCATCCCACCCGCCCCCGTCACGCTTCCCGGGATGGATCCGGGTGGCAGTGGGTACTCAGGAATCGGCAGTCCCTCGTAATAGCGCGGTGGCGGTGGTGGCAAACTGTCGTACGGCATCGGCATGCCCGGAAAACCGGGCGGCGGCGCGTACGGCATCGGTGGCAACTGATTCTGCATATTCCGCATGTAGTCCGCCACGTACGCTTCGGCCGCTGCCGTCGAGCTGTACCCATCGCCCCAACGGCTGTGCGGATGATGATGATGGTGAGCCGCCGGATGATGGTGCATTCCACCGAGCCCAAGCGCGTGCCGGGAAAGTCCACCTCCGCTGCCACCACGATCGCCACCATCCCCACCACCCATGCCCATACGACCACCACCCATACCACCACCGTGTCGACTACCACCTCCCCCGCCTCCTCCTCCACCACCACCACCACCACCATGACGATCCTTGCGATAGGGAGCAAACATGGCGCTCCCGCCGTGCGATCGCCCACTTCCGCCATCTCTTCCGCCGCCTCCCCCGCCGACACCCTTCGGTCCGGGGAACATTCGTCTACCACCGCGCCGTATCGGACCGATACCACCGCTCCCCGCACTGCCACTAGCACTGCGGCTACGCAGTGACGCCGACGACAGCGAGGTCGGCCGGCCAAAGTTCGGCGGCCGCCGGAACGACTTCGAGGCCGCCTTTTCCTTCATCAGCTTCGACGCTTCCTTCGACTTCTTTAGTATCGGCGTCATGTCGATGCTCGTGTCCTCGGTGAACAGGCGGCACAGTTCTTCCGCCACCTTCGGTTCAATCTCCTGCCCATCCCGCCCAATTTTCACCGGCTTGTCGTCGTTCCACGCGTTGTACAGGTGCGTCGTGCTCGTGAACGGCAGCCGCTTGCACACCCAATCGATCTTGATCACACCGCCGAGCGCTTTGGCCGACATGCCCGGCGGCAGCACCCAATCGACGGCTGGCAGATCGCGGCGCGCTTCCGCACCCATCCGCGCGAAGCCGGCAAATTTGCCACTTTCCTTCACGGAAAACAGCAGTATCACGTTGCGGCTCTCGCGGAACGCCTGGTTCAGGTTGGCCTCGTTCGGGGGCAGCGTCGACCAGACACCCTTCGTCTTCGACAGCGCCACGTTGTCGTGGTTGTTCGATTTGATGAGGAAGAAGCGAGCCTCGCGGAACAGGTAGTTTATCTTCGTCACGTAGTCGTACGATTTTACTGTGTTCTTGGTGCCGGTGGTTCCCGCGCCGCCCGCCTTACCGGTACGGCTGCGCTTTGCCTCCGGTGCGCCGGACGCCGGGCTACGACTGCGAGCTTTGTGATCATCCTTTTTGCTGCCCTCGCTGCTACTGCTGCTGCTGTTGCTACTGTTGCTGCTGCTGCTGCTGGTGCTTGTGTCGTTTGCGTTGCTGTTATTGTTGGTAGTAGTGTTGTTGACATTGTTGGACTCATCATCATCATCGTCTTCATCATCCTCTTCCTCTTCCCGCTCTTCCTCCTCATCCTCTTCTTCATCTTCCGGCTCCTCCTGTGGCCCATTGCTCGAGGCGGTGCTGGTGACACCAGCAGCACCCGAAGTGGCGTTCTTTTCTTCCTTCTTCTTACCGGTGCCCTTCTTCGTGGCCTGGGCCACAGTTCCGGTCGGTTTCTTTTTCTTCTTCTCAACAGCGGTAGTAGTTGATTTGTCGGTCCCATCTTTGACGGAAGTTACAACAGCAGCTTTTGATTTTTTCTTTGTCGGCGGGGGTTTGGTTACGGCAATGGCCTTTTTAGCAGCAACCGTCTTCTTGGCTGCAACCGTCGTTATCGTCTTTTCAGTAGTGGTTTTAGTTTTCTTCGCTCGTTTGTTATTGGGCCGCTCGTCATCTTCTTCCTCTTCTTCCTCCTCATCCTCATCTTCGTCTACGACGTCTTTCTCTTCCTCTTCTTCATCGTCCTCGTCTTCGTCAAGATCTTCCATAGCATCTTCCTCGTCACCTTTTTCTTCAGTAGAAGACTTTTTCGCCGGTGTCTTTTTCTTCTTCACGGTTTGTTTATCTTTTGCGTCATCTTCATTGTTTTCGTCGCCATTCGCCTCCTCCGCATCGTTTTCGGCAAGCTTCTGTTGGGTGGTGGCCAGTTTCGTTTTTCTTTTCTTTTTCTCTTTACCATTTCCTCCGTCTTCCTCCTCTAGATCGGTTCCGGAATCTGATTCGGCTGAGCTGACCGAACTGATGCTGGGATGCGATCCCGCACCATCGTCGTCGGCCTCGTCCGGATCACCATCCCCATCGCCGGACGCCTCCGACCGGGTGTCGTACGAATTTTCCAGCGCCTCCGCAATGTCCCGTTCCGTTTCGTCTAGCCCGAGATTCACTGCGTCCAGATCGGCCATCTTGACTCTTTTTTTGAGGGGGGTTTAAGTCTCTTTCTCTCTTTCTGACCACAGCAGGATTCTTTTTTCGCGTCTACTCGCTCTCTCCGTCACACACTCGCAAACCGCAAGCGATAGAGGGCGCGCGTGTTAGCCCAACTTCAGGTTGTGTGCACGCTGTCGCTCTATCTCGCTCGCTCTAACGGTTCCTCGGCGACAGGCACACGCACCTCCTTCGCCGAATGATAGATGATGATGGAAAGAAAGTAAAATATTAGTACGAATATTAGTTTTTCTGCTTCACAACCCTTTTCAACTAATACGGGCGGGAGTGGGAATCCCATATGCACTGTGTTATTTTTCTATTGTTGTAAGAATCTAGAATAACCCGCCGACAGGAATTGAAAATTAGGGGCAGGGGTTAGAGGCGGAGAGCACTAGCGCTAGCGTTCCCTGTCGGTACACTTGTCCCGGGAGCATCTTTCATCGAAAAAATATTCTCTATATACTTCAGGCACACAGCAAATGCACTTTTGAGTCTCTATGTCCCCGGAATGAAGAAATAAAGAAACGTTAAACCGTAGATTTTTTTATAATTACCCGCAAGAAGCGTTCAGTTCTTTCCCAGTGCACTGTTTGGTGTGAATGTTTTGGAGTGGAAAGGATGGCACGCTGCTGAAACACGTATTTGCAGTGCAGCACTAAATGACTGCACTGTCCGCTAGCTAAAAACGTTTCAATTGTTGTTACACTTTAACCTATTTGACTCCGAACACTTATTACAAATTGCATTTTAAAAGAACTTTAAAATATTTTACAGTACTTTGCAGCCGCCATCTCCTTCCACAAAGAAATTTTTCACACTCATACAAACGCTCCCGAGGTGGGCTGTGTGTCATCGTTTGACATCGCTATTTGACATCGTCAGATTATCGTCAAAATGATAGATTTATTTGACGAGTATAAAACCCCGACATCAAGAACACCAAAGGAATCAAAACACAATTTTATATCCTCTCTTGCCGTGTGCTCTATTTTAGGAAGTATCGAAACGTGGAAATGCGTAGTGAAAGTAAGAGATGTTTGTCAATTGAAAAACTGTTTTTAGGTTAACGTGAGCAAAGAACCTTAACATCTAGGAGGTGATATGGTGGTGCTAAAGTACCAGTCGAGTGGACCAAAGACTTCAATTCAAAAGAGCATATTTTGACGTTTCTAATGTTTGGACAGCAGTACCGGTGTAAACTACATTTTAGGCGCATTTTTAAAAGGAGCACTGCTGTGCTGATACTTCTGATAAATTATGTTGTTTATTAATAGAAAAAATATTGCACAAGTATGAAGCGAAAGGAAAAATTCGAAAGCGAAACAGGCTTCGAAGGATGGGTAAGTTTGCTGTACTGAGCCATAGTGTTCGCATTCCGATTCACTCTCAACTGCCTCCCTCGCAGGGGGATTACATGGATGCAAAAATCGCCAAACTGGAAGACCAGTTTCGGCACAGCTCGGCGAACGTCGGAGAAAAGCTTTCGAACCTATTTGCCGGCATTTCGATCTTTGTGAACGGTTACACGAACCCTTCGGCGGACGAGCTGAAAAGAATCATGATGCTTCACGGTGGTGTCTTTCATCACTACAAACGCCCGACCACGACGTACACGATTGCGTCGATTCTGCCGGACGTGAAGGTCCGTTCGATCACGTCGGAAATCATAATTAGTCCCAGCTGGGTGGTGGATTGTTTGCAGGAAGGTAGACTGCTAGATTATTCACGGTACCTACTGTACACGCAGCATAAAACATCGCAGCCAAAGTTGGCGTTCGCGAAAGTAACCTCTTCGGTGAGCCGCGTTACGGATGTTACCAAACCGGTACCAAAAAATGACGGCGATCCGAATGATATTAGTCGGGCGGAGTGTTTGAATGTGTTGGGTATGCTTAAGCACTTTTCCGATCCGCTACCGGACAAATCGGTGCGGACTATTGGTAAAGAACAAAATGTTGAAAGTGTTGTGAACGAGAAACCGTGTGAGAAAAGTTCTGAGCTAACGAGCATGGAAATTGATTGTAGTTCAGCTATCAGTAGCTCAAAGCATCCATCACCACTCTGTTCTCCGGATGTGTTCCCAGAAGATGAACCCATACCTACAGCAGATACGTCCATTCAAACAAATGTGCAAACTAAAAGCCCATCGAAATCAACATCCTCAAAGCAATCCCTCAAAGCGACGGATCCCAACTTTTTAACAGAATTTTTCAACAACTCGCGTCTGCACCACATCGCTACCCTAGGGGCCAGCTTCAAGCAGTATGTAGCCGAGTTGCGCGAAAAATCAACCGGCTCCTTTCCAGCTCGCGAAACCCTCGTCCAGCAACTCGCCAGCAACCGTCGCGCTCAGGAAGATACGGACACGCTCGAAGCGGACAGTAACACACACCACATTATGCATATTGATATGGACTGTTTCTTCGTATCGGTTGGTTTACGTAAGTACCCCCATTTGCGAGGCCTCCCGGTTGCGGTCACTCATTCCCGAGGGTCCGAAGCACGCGTACCATCTCATCCGGGACAGAACCGTGCGCTCGAAATTGAGCTGTATCACAAGCGGCTTGGCGAACGCTACAAAGCACCGGACATTCCTATCGAGTCGCGTCTTTCTTCGATCGATGAAAACAACTCACTATCGGAGATAGCTTCCTGCAGCTACGAGGCGCGCCGTTGTGGCGTGAAGAATGGAATGTTTGTCGGAGCGGCCTTAAAGCTCTGCCCGGACTTAAAGACTATTCCGTACGATTTCGAAGGTTATCGGGAGGTTGCTCATCAGCTGTACGATACCATCGCACAGTACACGCTCGACATTGAGGCCGTCAGTTGCGATGAGATGTTTGTTGACCTCACCGAGCTACTTCAGGCAACCGGGCTGGACGTGATGGAGTTTGTTTCGTATGTGAGACAACAAATAACAACCGCAACGGGTGGCTGTGCATGTTCCGCCGGTGTCGGTGCGAATCGTTTACAGGCTCGCATGGCCACGAAGAAAGCGAAACCGAATGGGCAGTTCCGGCTGATGCCCAGTGCTGTCGAGGAGTACATGCGACCGATTCCGATAGCCGAACTGCCTGGTGTTGGGCCTAGTACCGCGTACCGGTTGAAGCAAATGACGTACGTGACCTGTGCCGACCTGCAGACCATCCCCAAGAACGTGCTGCAGACGGAGTTCGGGAAGAAGTTTGGTGAAACGCTTTACAATGCGTGCCGTGGCATAGACGAACGACCGCTCGTATACGATCGCGGACGCAAATCGGTCTCAGTCGATGTGAATTACGGCATCCGGTTCCGTACCGCCGAGGAGGTGGATCGTTTTATGCGCCAGCTGACGGAAGAAATACACCGACGGTTGGTAGAGCTTCGACAACGGGGAAAACTCGTAACCGTGAAGCTTCTCGTCCGCTCACCGGAAGCACCGATCGAGACGGCAAAGTTTATGGGCCATGGGCTGTGTGATGTGGTGACGAAATCGCAACCACTTCGCCAGTACACGGACGATCGGGCCGTGCTCGAAACGGCGGTATTGAGTCTAATGCGTGTGATGGCAATTGAACCGTGTGAACTGCGCGGCATTGGCATACAAATTTCCAAATTCGAGGGCGCAAAGCGTGCGGTAGACACTGAGGCCGGTAATCGGTTGAGAAACATGTTCCAAAAAGCAGAAGAGAAACGAAAGCCCAATACGGAGCAGAAAGAAGCGAGCGTTGCCTCAAAGGCAGAAATATGTCGCACGCTTTTTAAGCAACCGGACGACCAGGAACCCTGCAGCTCACGTAGTTACAACGGATTGCAGCAACAGCAACAATTGCCGCTGGTCCAAATGCGGGAAACTTATATTACTCCAACGAAAGCATTAGCTCCTCATGAGGTTGCTGTTTCGCCCAAGCAACAGACCAGCCCGGCAACTTCGCACTCACCCAGTCGAAAACGTGGAGGTGTGTCAAAACCATCCGGCACCCGGGGTCGACGAGGAAGACCACCCAAGTGGGCCTCATTGGGTAGTCGAAAGGAAACGCAAAATGCTTCGGGAGGTGGCCTATGGAAGTTCCTAAATTCTAACGAAACGAAAACTAATAGCAGTTGGACCGCAGATTTACCAGCCGGACTGGATCCTGAGGTTCTCGCTGCCCTGCCCGACGACATTCGACAGGAAGCCATCAGAGACTACCGGAGAGAGCAGCAATTGCAGCTATCCGCCAATAAACAGTTCCAACCGCCAACCGAAAAAACTCCAGTGAAATCTTCGCCACAGAGAGCCGTTCCGGCACGCGAATGGAAATCGCCCATCGTTCCTCAAGAAACGAATCCACCCGTCGAAGATTCTAAAATACGAGTGGATCTTAAATTTCTGCAGGCACTACCCCACGAACTACGCGTCGAAGTGGAGAAGCAGATTGAGCTTAACAAGGACCAGATGGTGGTCACATGCAGTGAGCCGGAAATCGACGAACCTCTGTGGGTATCATCATCACCAGAAAACAGTCCCGTGAAACAACAAACACCAAAAAAGGTGGATCCCGTCCAAACGGCGGCCATCGAAACGAGAAAAGATCCAAACATTCTACGGCGCAGTAACTGGCGGGAGTTGATCGAAGAGTGGGTCGACAGTACCGAGGAACCATACATGTACGATGTGGAGCTGCTGGCCTCGAACGGAGAGGAATTGTGCGAGAACGAGTGGTTGGAAAGATTGTACATATTTTTACGGTGTCTGCATCGATTGGTGCAGGAGAAAAGGGGCGCTTGCTACTGGCACCGAGCGTATGCTGGTGTCGTTGGTCCGATTCAGAATCGGATGCTCGCGATTTACGGAAACAAGCTGGCTGTGCCACTGAAGGTAGCCTGTGAACTGTGCAATAGTGTGGATTAATGTTTCGACAGGTTTCGTCCATACCTTTTATAGAACATTTAAATTAACTGTTTTTGTTTTGTAATAACGAAAATAAATTAAACGAATTAGTTTTAATGGTTTCAAATCTAATCTGGTTATATTAATTCCGTTTATATATTGTTACATTAATCACAAGTCTATTATAGCTTGAAAGACAATATTAGTACATTTTGTGGGACAAGGTTATAGCATAGATTCGAAAGAATGCAACCTGTAGTTCAAATTATCTTAGCAGCCACCGTTTTCAAAAATGCTACTTGGGTTAGACAGTTGTAATATTCCTACAGACAATTGACAGCTAGTTCGTGTGCGAGGGTTAAGTCGGCATAGGGTGAAACGGTAATGCCATATGGCAGCAAAACGTAAACAAACAAATCCCCAGATCGAAACAACCAGTTCTCCAGATCAAAATAAAACAAATTTGCTGTCGATAACTCACATATCAATTTCGAAATGATAATAGGAATTGGTGAAAATTGTGGTGAACAAAATGTGAGAAATAGATAAACAGATACAGAATCAACTGCCACACATAAACCAATTCAAGTTAAACAATGATGTCAAATATTGTCAAATCGTCCGAAAACAATACCAGCACATCGGAAGAAACTTACAACATCTAGCATAGATAAATTGCATTTAGTTTTTGTTGTAGGGACCTTGACGAGAAGTCAGGCCCTTTCAAAGTGATAAAATTAACTAGTGCCTAATTAAAAGAAATAGTAATATGTCCCGACCAACAGAAATACAAAATTTTGATCACGTGTGCCACTTGTGCTTGGGAGGCGAATTTTCTAACTTGATCGCATCGAACGATTGCGAACTTACCATGAAAATCGGTCGTGTATTCTACTTCAAGGTAGAACCCGTTGTCCGAACACTGTTAGTTAGAGCAGAAGAATTTACAGTTCGTATCGTTTCCTTTAGGTAACATCTCTTTCCCACTCGAGTGGACTGATCTGCGAAACGTGCAAAACAATAATAGAACAGTTCTACCAGTACGCCGAACGAGTGGCACGCAATCAGGAGCTCCTGCGAGCCAGCAAATGTGAGACAGTGGACGTCGTAAAGGAACTCGCAGAAATCCATGAGAATATCAACAGGAAGGATTTCTCCGGAAATGACAATGTGGAATTGATGGAAGAACCATGGCTCGAGACTGGGGAGGAACAACCAAACGAATGTTCTGATTTCCAACAAGTAGTGAAATCACCCGAAAGGGCCGAACAAGAACTGCCAATCGAATCCGTTGATGTAAAGACGGAACGTTGTGATGGCTCTGTTGAAATCCCAGAAGTCAAAACATTGAACGACGAAAGTAATGAAGTGAATGGTGAGAGTAATGAAGACGAAAGCCTCAGTCCCGAACACCTCGTACTACAACACTACAAGCTGTCCTGTGATCTCTGCTCCGCCCCATTAACCGACTTCGCCGATCTTCGTAAGCATTTCAAGCAAACCCACGATGTGCCCGCATATCTTCGGTGCTGCAACCGAACCATCTATAAAAAGTGCTGGATGATTGAGCACCTGCAACTGCACCTTAACCCGGACTCGTTCCGCTGCGAACAGTGCGCGAAAAGTTACTCCTCTAGCAAGGTGCTCAAAGAACACCTAAAGGAAGTGCACGCTCCGCAAGCGGAACGTTCCTTCCATTGCTTAACCTGTCACAAAGGGTTCGTTACACAGGCCCACCTGAACGCACACATTATGGTTGCCCACGGTTCGGTTCGATGCCCACAGTGCGATAAGGTACTGGCAAGCCAGGGATCTCTGCGGAAGCATCTGGTCTCGATGCACGGCGAAGGCGAACAGCACATTTGTGACGTTTGCGCACGGGTTTTTCGCTCGAAGCAGAGCTTCGAAACACATCGAAAAGACCACGAAGGCCGCCGGTTGGAGAGTAAGGTGCAGTGTGAATTATGCTCGGTTTGGCTGACGGATAAGTACTGCCTGCGGAAGCACATGCAGCGGATGCACAATCCAAACTCGCCGCAGGAACCGATCGAGTGCGGAACGTGCGGTAAGAATGTCCCCAACCAGACGGCACTGAAGAGTCACATCCGCCGGGTGCACGGTGCAAGCCGGTTTGAGTGTGAACGGTGCGAAAAAACGTTTAAACGGCCACATCATATGCGGGTGAGGCGGGTTGTTCTCACGTTTTCCTTATCACGATTTTAAACGCATGTCTGCTTTCCTCTAGGAACATATGGCAATTTACCATACCGGAGAGGAGCTGTACGGTTGCCTGTACTGCTCGGAACGATTTACAACGAAAAACAAGCAATACTTCCACCACAAGACTGCGCATACGGAGGAGTACCAAGAGGAGCTAAGGAAACGAAGGTTAAAGGAATAGCCTACTTCGAAAAGTTGAACGATCCAGTGAATACTGTACGGTAACATTGACATATTTAACGGCACCAGCAGTAGCAGTACTATGCGTAACCTTTTTCTGTGATTATGAAAAGGAATTAAAATAATTATTATTGTTTTTACGACACATTTTTAATTCCAATTGCCAAATGTTCAACCAACATGTTGATGTAACCAGTCTGTTAAGCAGTAACTACCTTGTTGTTACTACCTACCTTGTACCTTACATGAGCGTGTAGACCGTAACGGCAGAAAGAAGAAGAATGAAAAAATACATCACCATTTTCCCCCAAGTTCCGTTCCGTCACAAAACATACGCCTCATCGATTGGCTTCTAACATATGTTTAATCGTTTCCTTTCGCTTTTTTTCATATCCAAGAAGATAGTCCGTTCAGTAAGCCACATCGGATGGTTTGATTCGTAAGATAACCGGCACACTGGTGCAGGGCAAAATCGCCACCTCCGTGACGACGGCAGTCACTAGCTCCGGAGGTGTTACGTCGTAATGGAGATTAAGAATCGTCAGCGAGGTGATCGTTTCCCAGTCCGCCAGCATGGGCTTCGTTTCGGCGAGGTTACGCGTACGGGGCGCCAGTACAAGCTCGTTCGGGTTTCCTGTTCCACCGCGAAAGATAGAAAGATAGTTTCGGTCAAGTTCTGGTCAAGTAAATGCTTCGCATTTCTCTACTCACCAAGCTCGTTGTACACGAACGCATCCGTTTGGACACGCTCGGTAAATTTGTGCGTTTCGCAGCAAACCAGAACGGGCACATTGTACGATTTGGCCACCAGCGCAATCTGCGCCGTGCCGACCCGGCTCATGACGGAGCCGTTGGCGAGTAGGGCGTGCGCACTGAGCAGTACCTTCGTTACCTCCGGCATCACGTAGCTGACCGCGTTGATAAGCACGCACATGCACTTGACGCCCTGCTGGACAAGCTGCTCGAGCATGGCATTTTCTTCCTGCCGTGGCCGCGCATTCACAATGATGACGCGGAAGTTTTTCTTCCGTCGGTTCGCCTCCTCCAGGATGTGCTTGATGAGCGATGAGCTACAATTTGTGTGATGAGAGATTAGTTTCCATCGCCTGCTAAGCACGTTTCATCCAAAGTTTTCCATCCAATGCAGTAAACTTACCATCCGTACGTCAAAATAACGTCCCCATCGTGGATCTTGTCCTGTACCGTGATGCAGATCGCTTCCTCTGCCTTCTCGATCTGATCGCGAATGTACGAATCGATCGCCTCCAGCAGACATTCCTTCTGCTCCGACACCGAAACCTTCCCGTCCAGCTGGCGCGCGTACATCTTCACGTGGCGCAACGCGTTCGTCATCGACACCGAGAACGGCCGGCAGCGCTGCAAATGGTTGGCAGACACATTCAGCGTTTCCTCGAAGCTGCGGGCAAACTCCTTCTCCGGTGGCGTTTCATACTCGTGGATCAATTGATTCACCACCTTCAGCAGCGCGAGACAGCGTGCCTTCGAACCGACGACCGCACCCTCGGCGTACTGTATGCCAAGTCTCGTGACGGCCGGATGCAGCGTGGGCGAGTTAACAATTTCCGTCGCCGCATACTTCGGCTGATGGAGATGGTTGAACAGTTTCACAATGTGCTTCGTGCGCCCTGCTCCATCCGAGATGGGTTTCTTCACCGCACTGGAAACTTTCGTCGATTTCGACTCTTGGACGTTCGTCTTCGGGGCGCTCTTTTTCGGTGCTTCCTTCGGACCGGCCGGCACGGTCGATGGCTTTTTAGCCTGCTGCTGTGCCTCCGCCTTTGCAGCGCGCTGGGCCTCCTGAATGGCGCGTCGTTCCGCTTTCGTTAGCGTCGGTTTGGTGGCCGCTTTCGTACCATCCGGTCCAGACGTGGCAACGAGCGATGGGTTTTTTGCCTCAAACTGTGCCTTTCGTTCGGCTTTCGATAGTGGTTGCTGTTGCGCGACAGCTGCTTTTTCCGTCGCTGGCGAGTCGCTGATGTGCAAATTTTTCATCTTTTCGCAGATGCTTGCGTCGGTGCTGGATTTCTGAAGTGGAGTTTTTTGGGTCGGTTCATCTTTCGGCGGTGCCTTTACCTTTTGCGCTGGTGTTTGCGATGCACCGGATGGTTGAGCTGAGGCTGCCTTTTCCTTGCTTTTCGATTTAGCGGCCAGCTTAGCAGCCTTCTTTGCCTCACGTTCAGCGAGAATTTCTTCGCGCGTTTTTTCGGGTGCCGACGTTGCTGGGGCACTCATCGTTGCAGGCTGCTCGGAAGTTGGAGTCAATTGCTTCTCAACTGTCTTAATTGGAACAAACAAACCCGTCGGGAACAGATCTTCCACGGAGAGATCCTGCAAACCTTGCTGGGCGTATTCTGAGGCTCGCTTTACCACTTGCTTTGTTTCCACGAAAATCGAACCGCTTGCGTTCACTGTACTGATGTTTGGTTTGCCAGAAACCAAACCACCAGCATCGAAACGGATTAAATTCGGTCCGGGGAAAATTTCATCTAGTGAAATGTTTCGTATTGCCGATTGTGATCCCTTGATGGTTGGGAAAAGTTCCTCCAGAGTAATATCAGCGATGCCGACACACTTCTTCACATCGATTGGTTGCTTTTGAACACTTTTTTTCACCGCCTGTTCGCGTGGAAGATTCGAGATGGGAGCATGCGGTACGGATTGCGTGCAGATCCGGCCGGGTGGAAATAAATCCTCCACCGTTATCGATTGCAACTCAACGTTCGACGACGGTTCGTCGTTACCAGTTTTCGGTTTTCGCTTGCGACGCCGGCTTGGTTTGCGTGCAAGCTCCGAGGTATCAACTGTTTCCGCTAAGCCCGTATCACAACCGGTTACTATTTCCCGTGCCGGAGGATTGTTCTCCTTCTCCACAATGGGTTGGGGTTGAGCGAATTTAGCCGACTCGGAACGATCGGCAGGTTTCGGTTTTTTGTGCGCACGATTTCGTTTCTAGAAAGAAAAGCATGCGTTAGTTTTGGGCATTTCAATACACGATTGTTAGCCTAGTCTACTGCTATCATGCAATTACTACAGTGCAAACAATTTGAATTTCAACTTGCTGAAATGAAGGAAAGTAGCGTGCATGAGTGAATGAACAGTGTGGGGAAGGACCAACCAATTGAAAATAAAAAAAAACACACACACGCAATAAAGACACACTCTTTCCCCGCACGGTACCTTTTTCATCGTTCCTGCTTCCGTCGAAGCGATATTCTCCATGGTGACTGGTTAAGGAGGAGATTGTCGTGCAAGGAGTATCGATAGATTCTAGGTTGATTATCGTTTCGCGTTTAAAAAATGTACAACACACCGGCACCGGGCAAGGCAGGGGAGAAAGTAGAAACGGTGGTTAGCAAGAACAACACAGGCACACGTCTACTAGGATGCGCCGCAGTTTAATCGATCACGGACAACCGGGAGAGTTACTTCTGTTCGATTGGGCAATTAGTTAAATATGCATAACACTAACGGGATGCTTTATATTACCTTATGGAACAGGAGCAAGGAAGAACGGTTTTTCTTTTTTGCAACGTAGCACACGAACTCTGTCTGTCCTCGGCTCGATAAAAAGTCTTGACACAGAACGCTAGGAACCTTCCTTTCTCTGTAAATTTAGAGCGACCATCTGTCGGTATCCGTGGCTAGTGGGAAATAGCCGTGGTACCCAATGAATGAATGTGGAATTCAGATTTTAGGTGCTTTACTTGTATTACTTACAATCCCAGTTGCTGAAAATTGTTATCGTTGGGCAAACGGGGAGTTGTGTGTTTGACGTTCGAAGACTGTAAACCATTTTACACGGTTCAGATCACTGGTCAAACACTTTCTGTGTATGTACCCACAATAAAAGTATCGCTTTCGTACATTTAAAGATATATTTCTGTACACTTTTCTAGACGTTTAGAAAAAAAAACTAGCTGTACCTTTAAAAAAACGGCTAGCATTAGAAATCGCCATAAAGATCGACAGTTCATTTACTGCTTAGCAGCTGATTAGTGCCTCTTGTAACGAATTGTCATATGGGCGCGAACCCAGCACGGACTCCTTTTCCACCGCTTCTGTTTGTGTTGACTTCTCGCGCTCCGAGGCCGCCGTGATAAAAGGTGAAGAAAATTCACACATTTTCGTGAAGCAAACCGTGTGCGTTTGCTAGTTGTGTGGGTGCGTGTGCGAATTTTCCTAGCCTCCAAACGGGCCAGTGTGATCGTAGGTGGATTAAATGGTTACATTCCATTATCCCGGTGTGCATCGCATGTGACGAAAGTAGGAAAACCGTGTGCGTGCGTGCGTGCGTGTGGTAAGGGCGATCAGAGTGTGCTGTATGCAACACACGCACTATCACACATACTTGCATATCCCGACGGGGGGAAAAGGAATCCCATTTCCGTGCCGAAATTTGTTTGCAGCCGGACAAATATAAAAAAACGCTACGGTGGTGGTTAAAAATAAACTGGGCCGCCTTTTGGTCTGCGAAGCGAATTGCTGTTGATGCTTCTGCCGCCGCTATTGGAACGCAACGCAAACGCACAACAGCTTGAGCATATATTTCGAGCAACCGAAGAGGCAGTTCTTATTTTGTTTGTTGCTTTGCGTGTGGATGCTGTTTTCAGCTTTTTCGCCACGACGGTTCGATACCACATTTGGATTTCCAGCGCAGTCTTAAAACGCACTGCAAAGAAACCATGACAACCTACTCCACCGACAGTCAAGGTAAGCAGAGCGTGTATTTCCCATACCGACAACTCGTTTTCACTTAACGTTTTTCTCCGATGATCCGCCATTTCGCGGTCCAAGCAGGTAAATTCATTCCGGCTACCCAGCGCCCGGACGGAACCTGGCGCAAACCGCGCCGCGTCCGTGACGGTTACATCCCGCAGGAGGAGGTGCCACTGTACGAGAGCAAAGGCAAACAGTTCGCACAGAAGCCGGCCCTGCCGCCCGGCCTCTCGCCGGAGGTGGTACAAAAGGCGAAGGAAAAGCGCGAACGGGACCGGCTGCGACAGCAGCAGCGCGAGGAGCAACAGAAGAAGGAGCAGCAGAACAAAAAGCTTCCGCCCGGAGTGATAACCGTTGATAGTTCGGCTTACATAAATGGGGAGAAACATGTGAAGGTGGCAAAGAACGCAAACGCGGCGCCACAGCGCAGCAAAAAGACACCGGAACTGCCGGACATTCT
Organism: Anopheles koliensis; assembly: GCA_000956275.1. Lineage (NCBI taxonomy): Eukaryota > Metazoa > Arthropoda > Insecta > Diptera > Culicidae > Anopheles > Anopheles koliensis. Next base: position 1,931 of record JXXB01036021.1, on the reverse strand, counting down.
TCTCGATCAGCGAAATAAAGCACCACCAGCGGTGAAAGCAAAGCCACAGAAAGCTTCTTCGCAACCGAAAAACGCTACAACACCTTCCAAGAGTGAAGACACGACCGTGACAGAACTCGCCGGCGCCTTGGCTACTGGTGCCCAACTGAACAGTCAATCATCGACGGACGAAACTTTGGATGCAGCACAGCTGGAGTTAGCGAAAAAGTTACGCAAACTGCGGAAGAAGATACGCGAAATCGAAGCGATCGAAACGAAACTGCGATCGAGTGATGGACCCAAGCTGGACAAGGATCAGCTGGAGAAGGTGAAACGAAAACCGGACATACTGCAGGAGATCGAGGAGCTGGAAGTGCAATATTCGGCCGGTGCCATGTGATGATGATGAGACGAGCGGAGAGAAGCGTGTGCGTAGAAAGATCGACATTGAGGTTGATTTTCTTAAACCCCTCCCAGCCCTCGTGGCAATGCATTTTAGTGCGAGTGCGGACGCAAACACACGCACACACACATCCCCGGAATGTAGATTTAGCATAAGATTAGGATTCTTCGTTTAAAGAATTGTACAAAACACATGAACTCGGTAGATATACAGAAGGATGAAGGGGTAGATTGGCAAATGGCAATAATCGTGCCACAATCGTGAAATACTTGCCACCGTTAGGGAGATTGCATAGTGCTTTCGGGAGCAAACAATCGATCGAATTGTTTTCCTTTCGTTTCTCGATAAGTTTAGTTTACGATTTGAGAGCTCAGTTTAAAGGTCCTCGTCCCATATGCGGGACTTTACGCAAACAATACTTAATACGCATGCAGGATGGAGAATACTTGGTAAACAAAACACTCACAGTAGGCTGTGCCAGATGAAAAACGCTCCTCTTATTCGGATTCTGATTGAATTCAGATAACAAGGCGTGTAGAAAACCTAGACAGGCTTTTGTTAAATGTACCAGAATAGTACGCGGCCTACTCTTCTCACAATAGAATGAGCGATGCGCTCTTTGATATTCCTTTTAATTTTGCATGATGTGCATCGTCTTTTTGTTATAATTTTCGAGGAATGTGTAGTAAGAACAAAGAATACGCTGTAGGGAACTTTCGTGTACGGAGGAAGTGTGTAAAAGATGCGAGTAGAGTTAAGATACAAACCCAACATAAAGTTAGGAAAGCGTTAGGGGATAAGTTTTAAAGTAAATTGTTATATGATATCAGGAGGGCGCAGAAATTGCATGCACACACTTGGTTGAGTTAAACACAAAAAGTCAATAAACGTTTTAAGGACCAATTGGATGTGTTTTTCTATGTTTAAATTTCCTTAGCACGATGTGCATTAAAACGTTTATCATAGAGAGAAGTTTGGTCTTGATGTATTTCTAATGACGATTTGCTTAAAAGTAAAATCATTCACGCCGCATCATTATAGATTCAGCTTCATTTGTTCGTGCTGCACACAGGATACAAAGTGCACTGTTTTTTTTGCAAAACCTTGGCCACACGTCGCGCGTATATTACACGTATATCCCGACCGATAGCAGCAGAAACAGCACGCCGAACCCGAGGAACAGCGAAGCGAACAGGCTAATTGACAGCTCCTTAAAGATGACGCTCTCCTTGGACGGTTGCTTCGGGCGGGATACCTCAAACACGAAGAACCAGGCGGTGAAGAACGTGCCGAACAGTAGCAGCACGCTGGCCAAGTGCGGAAACACGGCCGGATTCACCGGCGAGACGTAGCGTACCATCGAGTCCATGATGCCTTCGACGAAGTGGGGGATTACTTTTTATCTGTGAAGTCAGGACGGTCTTGGTGATTGCACAGAGTACGAGATGTTGCGAGAAACATTACAAAACTTACAATGAAATAAGAATTAAGGTAGTTCCTACAAAAAACACAAGCAGCGACACTTTACTAATCGGCGTTTTACAACTAT
>JXXB01036012.1:0-13365 GCA_000956275.1 Anopheles koliensis | reverse complement strand
GTATTGTCACAACAAGCCATTCACTCCGCAACCACAAGCGGTCGTTAATAAAAAGACACCCTGACCTGGCGGTGTGTAAGAATCCGTAACGCATGACTTCCAGCTTTGGGCATCGCGGTCTCGGCGGTAGGTCGAGAGCGACTACAGCAACGGTAGCAGCAAAAAAAGATAACTCAGAACCTGCTCTAAAGTGAATTATATGCTCAAAGCTTCAACGATCATCCAAAAGCCGGCGGAAATCGGAGTGAAACATTGAATATACACTTGAGAGTACACTCGAGACTTTTACAGAATCATAAAAATATATTCATTTTAGAAAATCTTTTGAAATGAATCAGATTATAAAACATGAAAAAACATTAATACTATCCCAATCTATAAGAATAATAGAACATATAAAAAAATACTTAGTTTTGACTAAATTTAAAATAATAAAAAATTGAGCGTATTAAGAAATTCGTTAAAAACCCCTCCAAACTTTCAATAAATAGTCTGTCTGCCCTTATCTTGTCCTCGATTGTATCATCCTCACGCCTGGCAACCGAATCGTGGAAAAGACCGTGTAAATAAGCGTAACAGACACGAAGCAACAGGACAAGATTCAACCGAAACCGCAATTCATCTTTGTGCGGTTTGATTTAAACACCAACCAGCATGTAGCGCATTCGCTCGAAGAATCCTGACGGCAGGCTGGTGGTCCCGCACACCCTTTCCACGGGGCGGAGAAAGGGAAGACACGTGCTTGCTGCCGAAAAAAACAAGAACAGTGTACGCCGTGTTGCTTTTCAATTTTTTCTGCTGATAACGGTAGTCGTGCCGATGCGTGGTTCAGGTGCCACTTTGCATTTGCACCTAAATGGGGGGCCGCTGGAAGGTCTGGCGAAGGCGAAAGTCCCATACGCACCGAGCGTGCGTCGTCCTCCTGAACAAGGTGGTCTCGTACATGGCAGTGCGTTCATTTGTTTGGTCTTTTTTTGCAGCATTGCTCCCCTCGCGCACTTGGATACATGCTTCGATAAAAGATTAATTTAAAGCAGAGCACAAAGCAGAGATCGCGCTTATCGCGGCTCCATTTATCAGTTGCTGCGTCTGCGGAGAAGCGCCCGCGAGCGTTCGTCCGGGGGCGAACTGGTTCGTGCGTGGCCGCACCACGAATATGTGCCGCACGTGCAGCGAAAAACGGGACTTGACAAAGTTGTTACGATTTACCCGCGAGTCCGGGGCCGCCTCTTACGCTGCTGCTGCTGCTGATCAAATGTCAAAGTCAGTCGACGACATTCTGGCGAAAGGGAAACTGCCTCGCCATCGTTTGCTTAACTCATGTTCTGTTTTTTGTGTTAAATGGGTTTAAATTTGTACATTAAATTCGCTACAACCAAAATGCGCAGGTCGCCTTTCAACGTAGCCGGTCAACCTAATTCCGCGATCACGCATTGACATGCCTGTTGAAGGTTAACTGTACAGCAAATGGGTATAAGGATAAAAATCTTTTCAGGAAGAGGTTTATTAAATTTATCCAATGTTGATCAAATTATTGATTGAAAAATTTGATAAAGAAAAATTATAACGCCTTAATATTGGTCCTTCGAACAGAACCGATTGTTCTGTGAAAGTAACTCTAAACAGACACAAACTCTCTGTTTGCTATGATAATTTTTTAAAATTAACATATGTTTATGAAGCTCAACATGAGTTCTTGATTTTATATAAAACTATCTTACTTCTTTTCCCAAAACCCATAGGTTTCCAATGTAGTGTAATGTAGACTAGCCTAGCGTGCTGCACATCGATAATTTAAATTCCAAACTACCTCGACCACGTTAGAAGCGATCAAACTCGAAAATTGCTCCCAAGTGGTCAATTACCCACTTGGACCCACCGGACGGATCACCAGCGCCTACAACTCCGCATCCGATTGTCTCACTGACCCCATGACCATCAAACGGGGCTCAAAATCGGACGCGCCAAATCACCCGGGCACGTTTTCTCGGGCTGGCCAGTTCTCGGCTGCATTTATCGCGCTCCAAAAATCTCATAAAACCGAAGGACTTCGAACCGTTCGACGGGCACGATCGACACGCGCAAGGTAAGGTTCTCGGTCAGAACGCGAAACACGCGCCCGTAAATTTGTGGTAGCCGTCGGCACCGCCCGGTTCTATAAAGTAATAATAATTGCAGTCATCGTCACTCCGCGGCGAGTACGCTGCCTGCTTGGCAAAGATTCGACTACATTAAGCTCACATCACAATGCGCACCGATCGGATTTCGAGCAATTGGCCGGGATGTGAATCGCACCGGTGAAAGAGCGATCATCCCGATAGGGATCTTAATTGAATGTACTTAATGGCGAGGTGTAGTGTTCTCCCCCGACTAGCTTGCAAGCGTCGTTCGCTGGCGAAACTAAAACAACAGCCAGTTCGATCGCATCTAAGCACACGGATCGATCGGCTGCAGTTGATCTGGAGCCGTGGCTCACGGCTCACGGACCCGATGAACTGCCCCATTCATCAACATCAACATCTACTGCACTCCGCACACGACCTACTGCATGGCGCGTCAAATCTCGTCCACACGGGCCAACCGATCACCCGCGAGTGGAGTGTTGATCTTTTTCCTCCTCCCCCCTCCTTCCCTCGTTCCCCCGGCTGCCACTCGGTGGTTATGAAAAATGTCGGCAAACGATGATCGGGTGGCAAACGAACCCACGAACCACTGGCCTCGGTAAATGATTACTATTAATTATCGAATTAGCACGTTTAAGTCATCGGCGCTGGGTGCCGGCTTTGCCTGGGTGGTATTTGATATTTATTGATAGCATAAGCGGTGCAGCATAAGCGATTCTGCACAAAACGGTCACGTTAAATGTTTTTGCATGCTGCTCAGGTTGAAGGTCACTAAACGGTTTTTTTTTTGTTGTTACTGTTTTTTTCTCTTCCGTCTGCTCGGTTCCACTCCCTGCTTTACAAGCCGATGATATTTACTCACGAGCGGGATCAAAAGTACGCTTCGCTGCTTTTCTGCTTGCAAATGTAATAAACTATCCGGAGAAATCTATAAAATGTCAGTCATAAAAATGAGTTAGTAAGCGAAACGATTACCCATTTCCCTAGTACAATCGTTTCAGTATTGTTGCAGCATCCACACTCAAGTCCGGCCATTCTCTTCCCTCTATCCACGCGTGCTGGCATGTCTAATTTGTTTAGGCTTTAACTTCGCTTTCCTTGCATCGGACCGTTCATCTTTCATAATCCTTCATCACTAATTGACCTCTGCCTGTGTGTTTGTGTGTATGTGCGTGTTGTGAAAGGACAAGATCGCCCAGGTTAGCACCGCGGGAGCCCAGCTCCCCTTTCTATTGCGAACAGGAACGAAGTGTCAACACTCGGACGACTCCAACTGTCACGGAACGGCTTACGAGCCGTCCGAAAGAACGAGCTAATCTTCATGATTACCGGCCCGTCATGATAACTTTCTTTTCCTACGTTTCGCACCGTCTCACATGATCCTAAGTCATGCGCTCCCGTCACAATGGCTCAATCGAGGTTTTGTTGTGGCGGAAATTCTTCAAATCGTTCGGAGACTCCAAGCAAGCAAGCGGCGAACCCCAGCTGTGAAGGTTAGATCGATGGGGTTCGGTGCGGCAGCAGACCTCACCGGATGTGGGGCCGAATTCCACGGAACCGCCTGCAGGAGCGTCCGCTTCTTATACTGACAATTGCACTCCCTGCACCTCCAAAAGACATGCGAACGAATTCTTTTCGTACAACCTGATGTTCGAACTGGTTGCGTACACTAAACTAGCCGAAGAGGATATTCGTTCCGAAAAAGTAGCGAATGATTCGAATATTATATTATTACTATTTTGCATTACAGCTCAAAATAAAAAGTATCTCTAATAGATTAGTCAAGAGTTAATTTAAAATAATTTTAAAATTCAATCTATTTTTCCAAAACACATTTAAAGGTTCCAAACAGCTCGTTTCAAAGTTGCCCAAGTGAATTTAAATTGCGGGCTATTAGTGTTAAGGATGACGCTGGCGATGCTGCGAACTGATCGGATCCGTCGTCGCAGTTTGCTGGCACCGGCCCGAGACCCAGCTGGAGACCGGTCGCTTCATGCCACTTCATAGCTGTCAGCGTGATATATGAATTTGCAGCCTCAACCACCGTCGCCCGCCAAGTAATTGATCCGATGCTCGTAAATGATAACCGTGAGAGAAAGGAACCGTATGCTTGTTGAAGAATCATCCGGCTTTTTTTTTTGCATCACGCTGTGGTCGCGATCGAAATCGGCAGTCGCTCTGACGGTGTGCTCGTGCACTCATGTTGTTGTCGTATGTGCGTGTCGTCTGGGGGGATCCCATAAGTCAATGTGAAGCAAAATGTGGCTCGCTTATCGAAAAAAGCAGTAGGTAAACGTATCGGTGCGACTGCGTGGGATAGTTTAGGAAGGCACGATGGTATTGTTTGTGCTTTTGCTCGTGACGATCACCAAGGGTGATCCTAGTGAATGCATTAAACTTGAATATTTGTACAGGTGTTCTTTAGCTATTTTTTCGATTTTTTTTAAAGTACACTTTAGCTAAAGTTTTTTAAAACTAGAATTCCAAAATACTAACAGTACGAACACCTCTTTTAATTTTGCATCCCACGTAGCTCTTTCGTGGAGCAGAAAACCCTTCTATTCTGGTCCGAAGATAAATTAGTATCATATCTCTGTCGCTTCAATTCGACGCTAATTAACCGTCCAACCGACCAGAGCCACGCGAAAGGCCATTAGTGTCCACCGGTCGTTTCAACCATCAACAGACGAGCCGCATGGCTGAGAACGGGAACGGAGCGTAGCGGTAATCTTATTTGCTTAGCATTTATGCTACTGAAAGTTAAACGATTCCCTCGCAACCTGTGGGCAAGGAGCTGAGAAGAAGAAATAGCCAAGGAAAAAACAACTCCAAACCGACTCGGATGTCGCTTTGCATTCTACGTGTTTGCGTCGTGTGTTTGATGTTCTAAGTGGAAACCGAATCTGAGAGCGTTTTTTTTATATTCGTCTGACTCCTTTATTCGCTGCTCTATTCCGGCATTCGGCCAGCAGTCATTGGATGAAGAATTGATGTGCGGAATCGGCCGTGCACATTTCTGGATCGTTTTGAGGCACATAAATCTTCGTTCGTTCGCAGATTATGCCGAGCGCTTTTGCAATACCCGCCTATAAATGTTAACGGGTGCGTGGATATGCGACGGACAAATCGCTAACACGAACGCTTAAGAGCCGCATGTATCAGGCTGAGCCATTAATCAGTGATTAATCGAAATTTACATCCATAATGAACCGAAACATTTGCAACATGATCTTTCATTTACTATAAATTTCTTCCTGTCGGACTGCTTGGACATAGGATGTTTGAAAATAAAAGATAATTAAATTTTGTTTAAAAAATGAGACTAAAGCGATTCATATTTTCGTATAACTAATTTTACCAAATAAAACAATTTGCCCAAATGATACGAAGGCAAAATAATAACCGCTCATATCGATAATTTTCATCCATAGACAAATTATTCTCACCCAAACGCGGCGCCTCCACTGCGTTAAACGCGGCCACGATCGTGATTGAAAACTCTGCTGACCTTCGCCCCAAAAACCGATTCTCAACCTTCCCCTCCTTTTGGTCCCGGAACTCCACGCTTCTGCGCTTACGCCGAAACCGAAACCGCTTACTCACATCGCCAGATTAGCTTCATTTCGATCAACGGTGGAAGAAAAATAACAACTCCCGGCGCGTGATTCAATCGATACAGTTTCGTACCCAGCTGCTCGGGCAAAGAGAGATGAATCCACGGACCGGGGTGGCGTGCCACCGAAACGGAGCGTATAAAAAGGAACAATTTTGCATGGTTCATTTACATGGTGCTCGTCGTCACCACGTCACCCTGACCTCGTCAGAAACGGTTGATGGCGTTGCGCCATCGCCAACACCACCACTCCCACGACCGAGCGGCCGGGATGGTTGGATCCATTTGACGCTAGCCTTTTTTCCCTGTTTTCATGTCCCGCTGGCACCCACCGATCTAAGCATCCGATCCGACGTGCATGAATAGTGTCTTATTCGTCGCGTTGAATATTAATTTATTTTCTCATTTAGCCGAACAGAATTTTCGTGTACTGAATGAACTTGAGAATCGGATTCGTTTGTTTACCCTTGCCATCGTTATAATAATTTCAATTTCCCTTTCTTTGTCTCGTTTTGCCAACAGTTTCCCCTTTCCATTGGGGTTTACTATTGGTCGTAGCCCATAGAGGGACAAGTATGAAATCATACATTTGATTACATTACATATTTTTAAATCAAAACTAAATGTATTTTTTATATCTTTAAATTGTTTATAATCAACTCCGGACGATGAACTCCGCTCATGATCAATTTAGATTTAAATGCTGTGTGTTTGCTGTAAACAATATTGTACAAGAAACTCTACGAAACATATTTAAAAAAAACTTATTATTATTATTTTTTTTTGCAATTCTGTGCATTGACAGATTATTTTCCAAAGACAACGAGAGCCATTTGTTGCAAAATCAGAAGCGAAAAAAGCCCCATCGATGCAAATATGATTTGCAATGGAGAGATCCATCGCGATGCAGACATGGCGCAGCGCGTCAAATAACAACACGCAGCAACAGCAACGGCAGCAAAAACATACTCTCAGAAATCAAACAATTCACGACCTCGCAAAGCCCTATGCCATCCGATCCCCGATCAGTGCCACAGTCATAATTCATGCCATCACGCGCCATCTAGCCCTGAGAGCCCGGGTGAGCAAATCTGGTGCGAAAGAACGCGGTCGCCGTGCGCTTTCGTTTCGTGACTGCAACGAAAGACTTCAACGCCGCGTGAAGCGACGAACCGGCCGGCTGGACCCGTCGTTGTCATCCGTGAGCGGTAAAGAACCTTCGAACGTGTGCAATCTGACCGTAAATCACTGCGATGTCATGCGATGCTGCCGGCCGGCCGTTCCGGTTGATCGATTACCGATCGACACCTGGACATCATGTGCGTGTGTGAGTGCATGTTTGCCCAAAGCGGACACACTTGGGAACTGTGCATGCCAACCGGTAGTTGACCAACTTTACAATGATTGCTCAATTTCGTTTCCTCATTTCAGGCTCGTTGCAAGAACGAAGCCGACTGCAAACCGGAGCGTACGAGGCAACTCTGAGAACGTTTTTCGCCTTTGGAAACCTTATTTTAAGAACAGCGGGTGGCCATCGACCGGCCCGGCTTGTGTGTCATCGTGTTAATCAAGCTCGTTTCTAGAACACTGTGAGCACGAAATTTACGTCTTCTGTTTCTCGTCCTGCCGCGTGCCGCGGAGTAGGCTTTTTCAATCAAAATTCACATGTCAAAGCAAACACTGCACCCACTCCACGTTTCGATTGCGCTTTTCAATGCTAATTTGATGCAGGAGACACGCCGGTGTGGAGGTGAAAAATTGGTTTTTCACGCCAAGACAACAGCGAATTTGTCTTGCTGTCAGGGAAACGGGAGCTCCCTGATACACCATACCGTCACGTTTCGTTTGGCGGCCAGACAAGATGCAACAGATACAAAGGTGGGCTTTGATTGATGGTTCTAAGCCTGAACCTCACGTGCAATGGTCGTGCGAGTTCCGGGGCGGACTTTAGTACGATACAAACGGGGTAGGATCAAAGGACTCGAAAATAAGTGGAGTTAATTTTATGCAAACTATTTCATCTAAACCAAAACGATGACGAAGAGATAAGAACTGAAGTTTGTTTTGTATCCATTTAGGCAGAACATCAACGCAACCGGAAGAGGAAATAATTCAAACGTGCCGCCTTTGTGCCCCTAAAACTGCTCTAAATCCCGACCCACATACACACACATACGGGCAATGCTACTGTCTGGGTCTTTTTAATTGCCTCTGCTACGAGTGACACTTTGTTATCGCGAATGTCACGGTGAGGTTCACCCGCGTTTCACAATCCAAAGCGATCCGCTGTCGGTAGCATTTGTTGCGGAAGAAAAATCGTCCTATTCCGGTGACGCACCACCGTGTGACTCGATTGCTTTTGGGTTGCCAAATCACCATCTGCGCTTGCCCTGAGGGCACACAAACGGCTCGAGGCCGACTGTCGGCTCTCGGTTTAATAGGCTTCGCAGGTGCTCGGGTCACATATTTGTCATCTTATCGGTCCGGGCGACGGTTTATCAGGTGAAGGTGGTGCGGTTAATTATTTTTAAAAGGCAGTTTATCGCACCAAAAGGATGGATGGCAGAGGTTGGCTTAAATATGCATAGATCGTTTGTGTTAGCTATAAGTCAAATGTTCAACGGGTTGCCAAAATTTAGGTAATTTTAGAACGAAGAGCAAATCTTTAAGATGATTAAGGCTAAATAGTTATGCATTGGTTAAAATTCTTCTGAGAAAACTTTCGTTCACAAGAAAAATTTTTTTTTCTTTATTATGTCTCTCCTAGAATCTCATTTTGTTTTCAAAAATGTATTTCGGTGAAGTTGGCAGGAACATTCAATAACTACTAAAATTATTGGTATTATATGTTAATTTTATATCTTTATAGTGCTGATGACGAAATGTTCGGGTCGCTATCGAACACTATCGAACCTAAACATGTTTTATCTAATGCAACACAAACTCCCCCTCGTAAAAGACATTTATTTTGCACTTTAATTTTAATCACCCTCATTACTTTGGTCCACCACATCGTGGTATGGGAGGGCGTTACGTAAAACCATACTCAACAGACCCAACCAAGCGGTAGCGCACCAGAAGCAGCACAAATAAATTCAATAAATCGCAGAACTTTAAAGTACTCTCCTCCCCAGAGAAGCATCTGCCCTCATCGATTGGCTCGTACGGCCGCTACCGGTGAACGCGAAATCGTTTTGCCCTGTCAAATTTAAATATGATGCTCATTAACAATCATAAAACATTAACGGGCAAGATTCAACAAATCGCTCTGTTGAGAGGGCACCCGGTGTCGAGTGTGAGTGGACGCGGTGGCGAAGAAGGAAGAAGCGGTGCGCATGGCGCATCGGGCCATAATTCGATTAAAACCCATCCACAACAAAGTAACGACCGATGGGGTCAGCTCCCAGCTGTGGTATAGCTCACGCCCCATAAATAGCCTTTTTTGCTCCACTCGCAAAGCGAGACGAGGGGAAAAATCGGAGGTGGGTGATAAATTTTCCCACCGGTAGGCACAGGTTCGGGGGCGACGGTGTCCGATCCTTTCGACGGTAATTTTTTATCCCATATTTAACGAGCAACGGCCGGTCGGTCGGATTTTCTATTAACCTTCCCGTACGGCTCGGTAGCAAAAGGTTTATCCATTATCAAAGTTCAGCTGCTGTGGGGTTGCGCTTAAATTCGCTATCGAATCAATCCTGCACGCCGATTGGGATGAGCTGCTCGCAATAATTCATCCAAACTCGCCCGCCAGAAAGACGTGGGTGTTGATGTGGTAGGAACAATGCGAGAAGCCACCGAAAGGAAACGACCGGCTAACAAATGATGCTACCAACGCCTACCGAACCGACCGCTCTCGCGCTGATGATCTTTGCGTTTACGATGTAGGGCCGCCCAGGAAAACGGGTGGCTCACACACATAGACAAGTGTACCGCCGCCTGAGTAGCGCCGGCCCAGGCGATGTGTTGCCTAGATTTATGTCGCTTCTTTTCAACCCGATTGGGCAGTAAATTAATTTCGAAAACCGAAGAATTATGATACTCATCGACAATCCTACTGCATGTTCCTCTCGTGGCTCGATCGACCGGGAGGCTCCAAGATGAGCGATAAACTTGATGCACTTTTGACTTCACCGATGATGCTGGTGCTTCTGCATGCGGGCCGGTCAAACGGTTGCGTTCGCTATCATATGCTAAAGCTCACCCTCGTATCTAATCTAGCTTATGTAATCGGCTTAATAACTTGCGTCGCTCGCCATCCAGTGTAAATTGCACACTCCGGGCACACTGTTGTGTTTCTGCTGTGCGTGTTGCCATTTTTTCTTTTGATTTCTTTCTCCCCTGCAGCTCTTCCCCTACAGCTTTCAAGTGAAGATGGTGTGCACCTTGAACGACCCATGTAGGCTTGTTTTAGGCCTATCGCTACGATCTGTTTCTGAAATGATGCTTTTACAGATGTACTAGTAGTTTGCTACATCCACTTCAGCTTCAAAGAGCTGTTACTTTTTCAGCTCGCATCTGCAAGATACGGAGATGTTGTTTAATCAACTTTTAAATATGTTTTATGCCCGCTGAGTAAGCTGATTTTTCTGTAGATTCATATGCATATGAAATATATTCATTTATGTTTCTGAGTGATTTAACGTGGGCAAATAACTCAAAGCTAAAAACAGTTGAATCTATGTTTTTTTTAATACGTTTATAAGCATTACATCATAAGAGATATATTTGCATAAAATATCTACTTGTTTCGTGTTCAAAACGAAATTTGCCAATATTGTCAAGAACTGCACATTTTTGGTTAAAATATTATTATGTAGACCTCGTAAATTAGCTTCAAAGTACAGTTTTGCATATGCCAACATCATCAAACGACTCCCCAACAAGACTTTCACTTTCTTGTACAAACCACAAGATGTTAGATACATTGACGAAACGATAACCAACCGGCACGTTTAAGCTGAGCAACGCATTTTCAAGCTCACTATCACGCCTCCGAATGAAAATGCACATCGAACCGGACAGTGATCGCTTCCTAGCCTCATCATGATGCTGATTTGTTTGTCGATTCTACACGAAACGTTCTCGGATCGAAACAATAAAATTAATTTTGTGCCGACAACCCGGACAAGATAACAATACGCCGACGATCGTATACGCGCGTCAACCTCAGTTCAATATTCATAGTGGGCGTCCATAAACATTGCCATAAAACTGTTTTTTTACCCTACAACACGCGCGCGTGGCCAGGTAAAAAAAAAAACAAGCAAACAAAAATCAATAACTTAAAAGATTAAACCAAGGAAAGCCGACCCGAAAATCTAATCTGACCATATGCTACATTGCATTTGACGCTAATACCCTGCAAAACTCAAATGCATCGCTCTATCGCTTAAAAACGCGAAAATTGCATTAGTCTACCAGGCGGCGGCTACATTTATGGCACTGATTTACACCACTGCAAGCTCTGCTGCACTGATGAAGACATTTATACGGCATCTTGCTGATGTGGGTGGGATTCGGAAATGATCATACTAAATATTTGATCAACTGCTTCGATCGTAAAGATGAAAAAATATACTTTTTAAAATGATTTTAACGAGTTTTGCATAAGACAAATTAGGGATAAATTACATGCCACATAAATCATTACTTTGCTTTATCGTCTGTTATCAATTATCATCTATATTCGGGATCGTATTTTTATGCTCCATCGGTTTGATTTACGATGCATCGTCATCGTTTTCTTGACGTTTCGCATTATTGAAGCATGCGCCAATCACCCCACCTTTTAATGCGAACTCCGTTCGTTCATTCAAATTCTCATCAGAACGTTCTCCTCCTTCAACTTCCTGCATGTGTTTCTCCTACTGGCGCACCGCGTAACTATTAAAATAAAAGGCATAAAAATTTAATGCCTCATTTATCAGCCTCGAAATCCGACTTTTATATCCGGCCCGGGTCGTAAAACACACCAATTCCGCGACCACATCACAATGGTGGTCACGACGGTGTGCCACACACGGTGCCTCAAACCGGGTAACAGAATGGGTTTAATAGCGAGGCGCAAGCGGCTTGCGCCCGGTTCTGGCGGTGGTCGGCGGCCGAAACCGTTTGTCCGCCGACGAACATAAAGAGGTGACAAAGAGCGAACGACCGTTTGCCGCCTAGCCTTGACATTACGTCACGCCCTAAGGATGTGATTGAGGTTTGCTGGCGTGTTTTAACAGCGGTTTTCGATTTTGCTATCGTTTCGTTGAGCGTAATTTATTTCATAAACAAATGAATCAGTCATAAAACTATTTTATGCAATTATGAAAACTTTTTTGCAATAGCATAAAATGTGACTTTTCCATCGACATTTGACTGTTTTCTTTTTTTTTTCAATTTTCCTTCACTCCCTCCGGGTAGGCCAACCGCTGAAGCCATCGTTTATTGGCGAAAAGTTCACTTGAAACCACCGGTTGGCCCCACTTGAACTATCGGTCACGTTAGCGCTCACTTCGTTCCTACATCCATTACTTCGCAAAAACATTCGCAAACGACACGAGCACGGGAAGAAAGCACAACAACAATCGCTAAACATTTTCCCGAGCTGTTTCCCGAGCTGCTGCTGCTGCTGTGGTGACACATGGTGATCGGAACGGTTCAACCGCTTCGGGGCTTTACGTCACGGGAACCAAACGGTGTGCCCAAAATCTCACCACTGCCGGTGTGACCTGCTATGATGTACAACAACAACAGCGAACCGCCTGGTAATCGACAACCTGCAACCCTGAAACGTACCAGCGGAGTGCATTTTTCTTTCGTACCACCGCGCCGCAATCGATCGGCCGACGGGTGGGACGGCTGCGAAACGACATCAAACGGCTGCGCCTTTGCGCCACCGAGGAGAAGAGAAAAACAAATCATTCCACTTACCGCAGACCCCATGGGTGGGTGAGGAAGGAGATATGTTTAAAGGAGCAGTGCAGTGGAAAAGAAAAGCTTCGCTCGCTGTTACCCCGCTGCATCGGGACATAATTCTGCACCGGGACGTAGTAAGCCTGATTTTTCCCCTGCCCACGTTTCGGCACCGAATTAAACCGGCACCATGAAGCACGATTTTCCTATTTGAAAAATTGTATTCTCGACCTCTCGATGAGGACCGACCGTAGCAAGCCACCGCCGCCCGCCACCATTCGATAACGATACCGCGGTTAGTGTCCTACTGCCGGATCGCGAGCTGCTTTTCCCGCGTCGCTTTACAAGCGTCGTGTCAAGCAGAACGAACGAACGAAAGAAACTTTCATCTTGTTAACCGATACCCGCGTGCCATGGCTTATGACACCGGTACCGGTGTCCCCGTTGGTACTAGATTCCCCTTACCGCTCCGTTTGCATGAGGGAAAACTTCTGTTCCTCCGCCCAGTGCGAGACTAATGTTCACGAAATCAGCGTAAAGTTTTTGCCAACGGCGCAGTACAAACGAATAATCTTCCGTTGCGCAATGGCGTTTTTTTGCTTCTCGTTGTGATGATTGTCATTCGTGCATCATTTGGCTGGGCTACTAAAACAAAAGCATAAATTAAATTTAATGCATTTTCCCACAGAAAACAAAGACTGGGGAAATTCTCTCACAAACAGACAAATA
>JXXB01036001.1:0-14907 GCA_000956275.1 Anopheles koliensis | reverse complement strand
AACATCATCGAGCGAAAAATGGTATACGGTCTACCCCGTCCAAAATGTAGATGGGAGTGTGGAGTGCGGCGGTACTTAATTTGACTGCCAATGAATTATTTAACCTTTACCAACCGACGAGCGAAACATACCGCCGTTACTTGCTCCAAAGCGCTGCTCAAGAGACCACCGTGTGCTCGTTAGTAGTTCCTCACACTGGCGGCGCCTATGCCCCGGCGTGGAAACCCCACAGCGTCAGGGCACATTCCTACGCCACCAGTAATGAAGTTCACTACTGGAAACATTTCCGTAGTATGTGTGACAGAGTTATTGTGTGACACACGGCGCTTTCCGTAGCACTATTCGAACGCTACGCTCTGCACCCGAATACAGTAGCGGAGGAAAAAGATGGCCGGAGCGCCCACAGGAACCGATTCAAGGCAAATTATTAAGGAGCACAACGCTGAGTAGTATGCGCGATGTTGCATGCAGAAAAATAAAGGATCCCGGTGCTTCCTTCCTTCGCCGTTGTGCTTCGTTTTTCGGTGCGCGAAAGGCACAGTTGTCATAAACCGTAACCTTTCACCGGCAAAAGGCACGGCACATATGAGGGGTGGACCGTTTTTCACGCGGCCCAGAACCTTTCTGACCACGATGACCAAAAGATGCTAATGTGAAATTTAAATTACATTTTCATTATTAAACATGAGCTTTCAAGGATACGTAGGTTGCATGTTGAATGCGGCCCGCCTTGTTTACTCCCATTACTTGGCTGGGTTGGGAGTGTATTTGACATATTTTTGGACAACCCAAAAAAGATCACCTAAACAAAAAGTAACCATACATGAGGATAATATCATCCGGTCAGGATGTTACGTTACGTGCTCGTGGGTAAGAAATTTTCAATAAGAGACGCAAAATAACTAAAACATAAAACAAAGATGGATACCTCTTTACCATCCGCATGAGATGGAGTGGCATTTTCCGGAGATTGGAAAGAAGAAACTTCGGACTAAAAAGCTCAAACACACAAACGTACACATATACACGCACGCGGGCAAACACGCACACACACACACGCGCACACCGTAGTACTGCCAAGTATAAATATTTAAAACATACTCTAAACTTGGCGCACCACTGCTCCTCCTTGCTGGCAGCTAGAAGATGTGTCGACGGATGCGTTCCTTCTTTGCGGGTACCGCCGCCGTGCACTGAACATATTCGCCTTGCTATTCACAACCTATTTCGAGTGGTACAGGAAGCCCAACAAGGAATCTGCTCGGTCCCCTATGTATGCGTGGGTTCTGTGCGCGACCGAGTGCGGATTGTGCGGAAGGAACTGAAGCTGGTGCTGCTGCGACTGCTGCGAAGAAAGAAAAAAACACAAATAGAGCACGACGTTAGTGGAAGCCGGTTTATGGGGAAAAATATTGCAAAAGAATTACGGTGCTATGCGAAATATGTTTCTATTATCAGGCTCACAAGCCTTGGCAAAGGTGTGTTCTATCCAAAGCGAAAATAAAAAGCACGGACAAGACAGAACAGCGAGCGACAGACACAGCAAGCGCGGAAGGAGTTCCTGTGGTTTTTGCGGTTTTTGCCAGGGGGCATGGGGGCAAGAATAATGTGAATCCGGGCAAAATTTAGCTAAATCCCCGTGCCTAAACAAGCGCGTACATCACGCGGCGGTATGTGGTGGAACGATCCATCCCGACAGGCGAAACCCACGTCACACTTTTACGAGTGGACATGACGTCCTCTTTCGACCGCCCGCGCCACACATTGAAGATCCTGTGTTCTTTGTGGAGCTCGCTTTGTGTCCCGCCTTTTGTGGTAGTGGTGATTGATTCTCTTTTCTTGGAGCCTGTACCTGTGTCTAACATAAGCTTCCAAACCTTCCATCCTGCTGCTTCAGCCGAGCCGGAAACCGTTCTGGGAAATTTTCGCAATTAAAAGCAACTGTCTGCCACGTGAGATGCGCACAGCAAGGCTTGGAATTCACTAATGGAGTCGCTATTATGGAAATTTTGCTACCCAATCTCTTCAGAGCATAAGCGTCGGTCGCCGTTTGCTGAACGCACACACAGACACCCATCCATTAGCGCGATTAATGCTTAATATTGATAACATTCTTCAAACCTTCATCATCATCACCGTCATCGGTGTCGTTCCCAGGCACGTGTAATACTTCCTCTAGAGCTCGGCCGCAACACGATCGTTTGCATGTCCTTAGGCGGGCACACCGTTCCTTACTTGCAATTAGGAACGTTAATGCCAGCGCAATCTACCAAGCATTGTACATGTGGAGTTTTGCTCTTCGGCAGCCAAGTGGAAGCTTTCTTTCTTTTTTTTTGTTGCTTCACTTTCACTTTCTTCCTTTGGTACACACCGGTGGCAGGAAATTTAATTGAAAATGTTTTACCGACACCCACATGGTGCGCCGCCATGATGTTCTAGTCGTTTAACCTACTTCCCTGCCGCTGTGACTGGAGCGACGGAGGTGGAGGGAAGGTAAAAAAAAAGCAATCTTACTTTTCGGCTCCCGCCTGCCCAGCAGAGCAGCGTCCCAAGAGCCTACGGAAAACTTGTTGGTTTTTACACCGGAGCGGCCTGTGATGCTGATGCTAGAGCGAACGGCCCGAGAGTAGCCGAATTCGCGATACTCATCGACCCACGCATTCTAGGGCGAACTTTCCACCGGAGAGGAGCGAACCAGAAACCAGCACCTTAGCAGTAGGTTTAAATTCAATTACGGAAGCTTTTTCCTTCATTTTGTTTACATTTCAAATTTCTCATTTTCTTTGGAACAAGGGCTTGATGCGAGTTCTTTGAACTGGAAATGAGGAGCTTGTTTTTATTGCGTAATATTTACTTTTCCTACGGGGGCAAAGAGCACTTGCCGTACGCTTTTTGTTGCCGAGGAAATTCTTTACGCAAAAGTGTTTCCTTTTTAGTGCATCGCTACATAGTCTCGCCGAATAGCTTTTAAATGTTTCTTTTTGACACATTTTCAATTATAATATTATTTTCTAATTATGAAGAAAAATGGCAAAACACATTTTCACTATCTCTGTATTAAACCTACAGCTACACAGGATCATTGTTTAGAAATGCGAGCGCTAAAAGGACACCGAAACGCAGTTTGCCTCTAAGTTACTCCCGGAATTCAACGAAACAATTGCTCCTCTATGCTAAAATATGCAAATGAAGCACGAAACAAACCGAGCAAACGGAACTAGTTTTATGTGAAAGCCAACATCAGCACGCCTTTATTTTAGAACCGAGCCTGCCTGCGATCGCAGTTAAGTAAACGCCAGGCGCAAAGTGTAAATTTGCATATTTCACGTTAAAGCTCGTACGAGAAGCAAAATAAAAAAAACGCATCAACCTACAATTGAAGTCTACATCTCGCTCGGGCTTATCTTTTCCCGTACCGTTCATATTTTGCTCGATTTAACTACACTCAGGAGAAAAGAAAAAGAGAAAGAGAAAACGGGCAGCCCCCGGGCAGTCGTCTCCGGACAAACGTCGATCGATGTCCTCAAACATTCGTGAAACGATGAAATTATGCTAACGCGGTCGACATGTTAAACGTTCAATTGAGCCGCGGTGTATAATTCCCGGTGCGGTATGACGCCTTTTAAAAAGTCATACTTTGCGCGCTTTAGGCGGGAAGGGGAAAAATAAAATACTTCACATTCCCCAACGGAGAAAACGTCCCTTCCGGGAAGGATATGATCTGGATGAATGGCGTAGCATTTATTTTGGGGCACTTTCGGACCAAACGCGAGAAATGGGTGGGGTAATGCGGTGGTGGTAAGCGGCTGCCTGTGCTCTGTCTACCCCACACCCGCTAGAGATGAGCTAACCCCGAAGTCTGCGCCTGATCCTGACCAGCATGATAAAGGGCTATTTGGACGGGATGGACTACTGCCAACTAGCGCCATCACTACACACCGGAACGGCACGGAAATGTTGAATTTAATTATTCAACCCATCCAATATAAACCGTCGCGTTCCGTGACCGGCGCGCCTCGTGCAGACGACCGGCGGGGCTAATTAATTAAAGATCCCCTACCGGGATGCGGGAGCGGATGGATCCGGGTGGTGTGCTTTCTGCAAGACATCGAATGATTGAATAAGTAACCCGCGCGCGCCGCGTATCCCAATTACCCTGCAGGGAGGATTCGGTGTAATGGAACTTTATATTGGGAAGGCTGCCACCGGGGACGATTCGCGCCGTTTCAGCTGCGGGGTATTGATGTGCTTGTTGCTTTATTGAATTTGATTACTCACTACTACCGCCATGAGGATGAGGGTTCAAAGATGCTTTAACGGAAGTAAACACTTCGTTCCTTGCGAACCTTTTGCCAGTAAAGAAGAGACCATACGAGCATGTTTGAAGAAAATAAACACAAAATCCCGCAACAAAAAGAAACTGAAAGCTTCTATTTATGGAAGATACTCCAGTACATACATCAAATAAAAACCTTCAAACCTCCTCTAACCTAAATATCACCTTCATGAAATCTCCACTGTGTGCGTGCGGCGTTGTGATGGTGGTTGCTATAAAAATTTGATAAAAATGATTTCGCAAGCCGTCTTCCCGGATGATGGTAACGGCTGCAGGAAAAACTCAATTTCTCCAAAGCTTCATATCAAACAGGCTGCAAAGCGCCAGAAATCAACGAGCAAACCCGTCTCCCGCACCATCCGCAAGCCAACGCACAGATCAGAGAACGCACCAACTTTCGCATCAATCCCCCGGGAGGCAGGCGCATCTGTCGGTGGCAGCTTACGAACACTCCTAAAACGAAATTTCTCCAAGGCGACGACTAGAAGAAGAGAAGAAAACAACCGAGCGCAAACCAATCTCGCGGCGTGGAAGAAAATTATGTTCCCGAACGATCGTGGAGCGGAGAGCCGCAGGATATAATAACTTGTGGCTTGTGGGAAATCGAATCCGAGATGGGATCGTTCGTTATCGCGGCTGGAGGGAGAGTAACACCATCTCACATGTACGCTGCCGGCCCGTTATCATCATCATCATCATTACGAAAACATCCTAATCCTCAACTCATGAGAACGAGTCGAAGGAGGATTTTTTTCGTCGCTTCTTCAGTACCCATATGCGTTCAATAATCGACAGCGCACAATCGAGCTCCGCATTGTTACACCCTTAGTCTGAATGCAGGGGGAAAAAACGGTTCCTCCAAATACTTTGTTAATATGCCACAATAATTTCACTTTCCTTCCAGGGGTGGCACGTTCGCTTTCCCACTCCCGAAAACTTCGAACCAACCTTTTTATCGCGTGGAAAAATGCTTGCTAACCTGATTCAGTTTTTTTGTCTGCATTTGTCCGATGTCACCGTATTTTTTCGGCTTTAAAACACACAAATACGGTCGGTGTGCCGTGAAAAAAAAAACCGGAAGGCAAGTTCCTAGAAGCTAGTAAACGGTTCGTGATGCTTTCAACACCTTTTTTCATGACTCAGCTGTTCCTAAACTCTCATTCCACAAAAATGGATCGATCGAAACCGGTGAAACGTTCCGGTTCTTATCATAAACAGGACACAGGCAACGAAAAGGGCTTCTTTTCTTTATTGGTGCGCCATTTTCATACATTTTTTGTGCCGTGCACTTTCTGTGAGCTGCTGGTGGGTGTTTGTGTCGGTGGAAAATTTTAGAAATGAGGGTACATAGCCAATTAAAATTCTATCGACGAGTGACCGGACCCTCTCCATTTCACCGGACCCCTCCTCTTCTGCTGCTACTCGTCAAAGTTCGAAAATTCTTACATTCCGCATCGATCGTGGGCGAAAACTACATTTCGTTTTCCATGCACGATTTGGCATAATGCACCTTTCTCTTTCCGTGAGCTGGAAGGGAAATAAAATCGCCAAAGTAAATTTCACACAACCCGCCCACTTTAAACCCCTTCTGACGGGGTTCCTTTTCCCCTATCGCACACACACATATACACTCTGCTGCCAACCAAGGGAACAAAAACAAACGCTCCAAAAATGGTTGATTTTACGGTTGAAAATAAACCCCACCCAAGGACGGGAGAACCATGGTGGGCCAAAAATAAAATAAAAATCAAAGCCCGGTCCCCATTCGTGCCATCAATCGGTGGCGTTGCCGCAGCAGCAAATGTGCTATGATGGTTCTTTGCAGATTATTCGAGCGCGATAAGAAAGTGGCTGGCCTGCTGCATGCACCCACAGCCCAACCCTAGCCCTTACTTTAATACCGTAAAAGCAAAAAGCTTTTCATCGACGAGCAATAAAAATCCGGCACCCCGGTTGGCCCCTGTTTGTGCTCCGGAGAACTTTAGAGCCGGCGTTTTCGAAAGAAGGAAAAAATGATAACAACACGGTGGTCGTGAATCACTGCATAGAATAAATTTTCGCCTTATCATTTCTTTTCCCGAGCGTTCCCATTATATCGGACCGAGCAAAACTAAAAAAAAATGCCTCGAAGAAAGACGAGCACACTCATTAGTACACTCATCAGCCGAGGTAGTGGTGCAAACAAAAAGTTGTTATTTTACGAAGCACATATTTTTCGTTTGGTGCTCCCAGCGACCGCCGTTCGATATCCGGAAAACGGACAGATCCGGATGTTTTTGCCTTCTTGAAGCTATCGGTTTGCCATTACGATACAACGCTCCGGTGGCTGCGGAGCAAGCAAAAGCTGATGCTGTTTTTCGGTGTCGATCGTGAAGCTTTTGCTTCCATTTCGGTTTTCCACAACATTACACATGACGCGCGTCCGTCGTTTGTGCGCTTTCCATTAGAATTCGGAAGCAGTGGCCACAGCATCGCTGCTGCTAGAAGAAAGAGTCGTTTCACTGCTGCTACTGCTGCACATGGCACCAAATGGCGTTCATGTGTCCGGTGGGTACAAGCGAAACGAATCCACAACCCGGACGCGTTCGCCGGCGGGAAATCGTCCGGAGGGAATAGAAAAATCATGTTTTCTAGCACCGCAAGACCACACACCACTTTGGACGCTCCTGCAAAAGTTCTGCAGAAAATCCATTCCATTCCGTGTGAGGAGTGTAGCTGTCCGTGTTGTGGTGAACGCCACTTTCAGTTGGCGAGGGGGTGGGGAGGGGAGGGAGCACCTCCAGTGAGTCATCATTTTGCTGCCTCAACTAAGCACGAAAACTAGTGGTTCGACAGGAAAGTCCAGCCGTCTCCGAGCGATTTTCGCTGCCTCCTGCGTAGGGAGGAATATGTTTCAACATGCTGTCGTTGCGGTGGATGTGTGGTACGATGAAAAAAGGCTACAAAACATTCACACTGCAGAGAAAAGAAAAAAAAAACGCCACCAAGCTTTAAGAGTGTCCGTAGCCTTTCCAATGCCAACTACAAGGAACGCTCGTACTGGATGTGGAACCCGAGAATGTCGAACTAGATCGAAATGATGATAAATGGATGGGAGAGAGCTGATGGATAGGGGACCGGGACAACATGCGAACATCACCAACTCGTACCGAGACGATACGGGGGACACACAGTTACGCCTTCACATCATGCAACTGCTCCCACGTCCTTTCAACCAGGAGAGCATCGAAATAGCAGGGTACGAAGACGACCGTTGCTGAAAGAAGCGTACCATTTCCACAACCAAAAACGTTAAATCAAATTTCTATTCTCAACCTTTTTTCGTATCTCTGACTCTGGAAAAAATGCAACACAAATTTAATTTCAAACCTTGAGTTCAAACCTAAGGCACTGAAACACTGGTAGATTTTTAAACAACGGCACAACTCAAGTCTAAACTCCTGCCAGCAACACCGCTCCTACCACTGTAACTCGATTAGATACGTTCTCATACTACACTATCTCCTACCCTGGAGCAATCTTTACGAGCTCCGGACGTCCCCGAGTCGAAGATCCCAATTTCACATAATTTTTAGTTTATTCCTTCTTCCCAAAACAAAAAAAAAAAGATTGATAGAAACGATAGAATGTGAGCGAAAGGATCGATAAAAAAAATGTCTCGATGCAAAACACGAACCTTTTCTTGCATGCAAACACCAGCTCCGAATGAAACCCGTTCATAGGATCGCTCGTTTTGGGTGTGCGATCACGCCACAAAGCTCGATTTCGCCCCCTCAAAAAACCTCCATCAAAAAGGGGTCCCCTCTTGCAGGCGGCGAAGAGAAATGAGTCTAACCCCGGGGAAACACTCGCCCCCTTCCTGGAGGTTCATATAAAAATCCTCGCAAATCCTCATCATCGATAAACGGTAAGCCCCGATATGCGACTCGAGAAGCGGTAGGACCGAAAACTGTTTGTTGAGCCGTGCCTGTGCTTTCTCCCTGATGTGCTCACAGGGCACACCTCCAAAAAGCCTCCATCAGGATCATAGGATTTGATTTTGTTTTTCCTTCTTCTTTTGCTTGGTCGCATAACACAAACAGCGCTGGGGACCCGCCGCCGGGCGTAGGAGCGTTCAAATAAGTATGAAAAATGGAGGCGATTATTATGTTCCATCGGCCATATTCGCACACAAGCCTTTGGCGGAAAAAAAGGGTACGGTATGGGAATGAGAACGCAAGCAAAAACATCGCACATCGGGCGTTCGTCCTTGTCCATCTCGGGGCTGTTGCTGTGGGAAGGCTCCGTTATCAAAGGGTAAGTTTTGTGATGAAGCCTTCCACGGGTAGACAGATTTTGCAGTTTCACTACATTAATAATACCCAGTTCCACGAGGGACTAGAGAGAAGGGTTTGGCCTCGTTTTGAATGTTTCGATCTACAATATTTGGTTTGCCAAATTATAGACCACCATAGTTTGGCATCCAGAAGCAAGCATTCGCTGTGGAAACGAAAATAAAAAATGGCTACTCGTTACGTTACAACGTTCCCTACCGAGGAGCATATCGGTTTATCACGGTGGTCAATCTTAAAGCTGATCGAAACCGTGTCTACAAATCTACAAAGTATATCGTTTACTCTGAGACAGTATCGTTTTCTCTTTTTTATAATCAACTCGTTCAAGAGCAATTTCACCATTGACAGGGGATGTTCTTCTCTTCGGTAATACGAAACGAATGTTACCATTGCAAACCAAATTCATCCCGGTGTTGGTAGATCGACCAAAATTTACGAACGGCCATTAATTGGCAACAGATGCAACCGGGCGATGCAGAGAGAAAGTATGCTATTAGAATGCAAAATTAGTTCGGTACGGTTCTGATTGGTTAGGGTTATCCATTTGGTTTCGTTTACCCATCGCGCATCGGTTATGCTTCAACTCGAGATTCCAAGACACATAAACCGATCCCCGGTTCGAAGGACCAACAAAATTGATATCATGCTTAAATTTTTAATTAAAACTGTGATTGGATGTTCGAATACTCGTTACAATCTAAATTAAGGTACTCCTAAATTTGTCTCCCAGAACTATCTCTGTGCTTCTTACTCTTTTTTTTTTGCAAAGATGATTTGTTTCCAGAAGACCATTGAACGTTCAAAAGCGGTCCCAATGAGTCTCCGGTTTCTCAACCATTTGCTTACCACCGATACATCCGGCGGAAACAGTTCACAGATCACCAATTCGGACGGTATTGTCTAGTGTTTGTTTCCACCGGGAAAGAAAAACGATTGAAAAGCCACAAAATGCCCGACGCCGAAGGGTTCATCTGCGTACAACATCAGGGGAGGGGAAAAAAACACGAGAAACAATCGACAACGTTCGCGGCAAGCGTACAAAAACCATACCCCGGAATGAAATGGATAGAGAGGGAGAGGTTAACGACAAGAAAAGGCACTGAACCATCGCCACACGATGCCGACCACGCCAAGAGGCGAGGACCTCGCGCTGGCTAGCGATTCCAGAGTTCAAGGTGGTATAATTGTTCGCGAATTGCCTCTACCTCGCGACACACCACACGGTCGGGCCTTCGGGCGCGAGTACCCATTTATTGATCTCCCTCCGTGTGGAACGTTGCCAACCATCGTGCTTCGCATCTTGGAAGAAACGGTTTTGATGTTGAACCATGCTGCGGAAGAGTTCAAGCGGATCCGCCGATTATTCGGACATGAACTTTTCCGTTCCGGTCTGCCGACCTTGGATGTGCGAGAGCCGTACCTCCCATGAAAGACCTGAAAGACGTGAAGAAATCTGCGATTATCGAACATAATTTCTGATGCTGAAGGCTGCCAGGCCGGTGATAGGCTCACGTCATCCTCTGACTCCGGCTGTGGAAGCGAACGGCTCGCATTGTGCGATAACCGATTATTATCACATAGCTGGGAGGACATTCCAGTTTTTGCAATCGAAACGTTGAAATGTCACTAGAAGGAGAACGAGTTGGAGCACACTCCAATCTTAACTTTGATCTATGTTACGTATCAGACACAAGGTTGTTGTTTGCGTAGAATTTCGTTTCTCACCCGGGAAAGTTGAAAGTTTCATCTCACACTTTAAACTCAGAAGTGCCCAAGGATGTTTTCTACCATCACCGATATCACGTTTCGTTCGAAGTTTACACTCGAAAGTTCGATCTCTCTGCTACTCTCCGTTCCCTCTCCAGGGAACCATTCTTCGAGAGACGTCTCAACCCACCAGTACAAAAAAAAACATCTCACCCACTCGACGGCGGCACACGGCTCGAAAAGTTTTTTCATCCTAACCTCACGAACTCGCCTCGTTCTCCAACTGGTGCCTCGCCGCAGTGAAAAGCGTCGTGTTGGGTTGCCAAAAAGCTTGAAAGTGTTCTCCCCACGGTTCCCCAACCGTGCGCATCAACCGGTTAGTGAACTCATTCGGAATACGGCTGCCGCACCACCGCCATCACCACCACCAGCTGGCATGCGGACGATCGAACGAAACCAACATAAATGCCTTTACAGTACATGAAAGGGAGAATGTCAAGTAGAGAACTGCCATCGGAAAGCTGATTCTTGATTGCAACGCAATGTCGGAGAGGTTCTTGAAGTTCGTTTGTAGAATTCTTCAATTCTTGCCCGTTGGAGTGGAGTTTGAACCATTGTTGCCGTAACAGCAGCGACATGGAAACATGCCGCTAAACTGAGTGATGAATTGAATTGATTGTTGGCCATGTAAAGTTTCCGTTTCTTTTTTTCCCCTTTCTCGCTGCAACTTGGACCACAATGCAGGCAGGCAGGCCAGCAGTTAACCTAACCGATCGGAGGAAGTAGGTTAGGTTCTTTGGCTTCTTCTGCTGAAGGTTATTCAAAGAACCACGAAATATGAGCTGTCGTGCCGGGGATGAATGAAACGAAACCGTTTTCATTTTACTTTACACGTCTGCTGATAAGAAGCCCTATTAGGGTTGCAACCGGGACCGGATGCGTTTCCAGTGCCCCTCCTCTGTTTCGAATTTCTCGACTGGCAGGGTTCGAATCGTCCTTAATTCCTGCAGCGGCTACCAGAGAAGGTAAGGGCACGGAATGTTGGGTTAGGATTTATGACAAAAAAAGGATTGACGATAAGTTTAGAGCACTTTTAATACCCGAGCTGTCAGTTCCAGCTCCCAGCGGAGCTGAATCAACCGGGCAACTAAACAGATAAATCCTGCAAATCTCCGAACACCATGTGGACATGAAATATTCAAGATCTCGTGCTACACACAACTCGTCCTCATGCAACCATATCTTCTTCTGCTTGATTGCAGCTCCTCAGCTAACCTCAAAATTGATTGTTGTCTGTGTGGTGGATGCCGACGGTGAAAACAGAAACAAAAAACACCCTCCCCCATCCCGGTCGATGGCGCGCAGAAGGAATTGAGGACGAAAGCTAATTTCCCCCGGGAGGTCTGAATTTAATTTCCCAACAAGCTGTGCACCCGCCACACAGCTGCAGCACCAGCGGGACGTGATCCGCGCCGCGACGGGTCGACCAGATGCTTTCCTTCCATCGGGACACTATCCCAGACAGCAACAAAAAACTGTACAATACAACCACTTCGCGCGGCGCATAGGAGTGTGAACGAGAACTGCATCCGTGAGATCATCGCCGAAATAAGAGGAAAAGTACGAAAGCAGGTTCAAAGTACAAACATCCAATCGCTCCGAACAAAAAGAGCGAAATAAAACGCTGTCTTCTTAAGCTGTCGGATGTCAACAGCCTCGAGAAAACTTGCAAGACTATCATCGTGCAGTGTGGTGTTGGAGAGTTAGGTGGCTTTTTTATGCTTTTATCGATCGGTCAAAGTCCGTCGGTTCGATACAGACACGAAACACGACACCTTCTCCCCAAGCCGAGCTTCACAGAACATATTTGCAGCATTTAAATTTAATTTAACAATTCCACTAAATTGATACTGAATAAAGGATATTTAATGTACAAACTTTGCTCCAAATTTCTCATCAAAGACTTGACTTTTTCGAACAGGGCAACACTCGTCTTTGTTTCACTCATATCGGGGTTTTCGGAACAAAAAAGAATGCATCTGTTTTGTTTGCGTCACCACGAGACAGAAAGCCCCGTCTAGCCCGTCGACCATCAAGGACGGCGAGGACGTTCCGCACCCAAGACTGCAGCAAACACCCGAAAAATCATCCCACTGAATCAAGAAGTAAAATGTCATGAATAATTAATGGCACGCGCTCGAACCGGGAGAGCCACTGGACAGGGGAGAACAGCCGCTGGCAGCCTGAGACCATGGAATTTCAGGTTTAACTATTTTTTTATTGCCCGGGCACTTATCGCGGATTCGGTGTGGATTTTGTCCCCGGATTGGGGGGAAAACTTTTCCCGCTCCGCATTCGCTACTCAACGTGGAGAGGAATCCGAATAACTTTTGATAGTTTTCCATCAAACTAATGGACAGCGCAAAATGTGAAGGCGTTTTATGCTCTTTGTGCGGCTGGTTTATGCTTACGACATGGTTAGGGAAAGAAAAGTTGACCCAAGACGAGCTCTTTCGAAGGAGATAAGGAAGAGGCTAGTTTCTTTCCAGACACGCAGAAAAAAGCGGGTTTAGGTCCGGAAACAGGTAAGTTTTAGGTGGATCTGCGGATTAAACCGGATGCAACACAACAGAGAAAACTTATCCACCGGTCCTTGATTTGTTGTTCACAAAATATCAAACGAACAGTTCTGTTTAAACGAAAACTCGTGCAAATG
Source organism: Anopheles koliensis (assembly GCA_000956275.1). Classification (NCBI taxonomy): domain Eukaryota; kingdom Metazoa; phylum Arthropoda; class Insecta; order Diptera; family Culicidae; genus Anopheles; species Anopheles koliensis. Next base: position 1,814 of record JXXB01036001.1, on the reverse strand, counting down.
TACGTGTTTCGAACCTCACTTCCGTGGCAAGAAATGCGGGAAAAGGAAAAGAGAGTTGAAAGTAGGCGTCATGCAGCTCGACCGCGAGCAAGTTTCAATCGAGTTCAAATTTCCGGTTGGATCCTGCCGTTCGCCAGCTCAAACCAGAGCCGGTTATCATGCCGCTGTTTGTTGCTCTTGCACCTTTTCACGCAGGTCACGCATAGGAACCAAAGCGCGTGTAGGGAAACCGAAAAAAGCGATACACACAGGTCGCACACCTCTGCTCGGAGCCAGGAGCAATGGCCAGACTCCCGTATCGGACCAGCTAACCGACCATAAAACGGTACCGAGCAGGAAGACACACCTGAAAGACGTGCTAAAATGCAGCTCCGGACGAGTTATTTTTCGTCAGTTCCTACCTCTTCTCGCACGCCCAAGTTGCAGCCCGTCCGGGTCTGGTCCGCTCGAGACCAAAAGGATCCGTGGGTTAATGGGATGTATGTGTGTGTGTGTTTGCGAAGTTTCTTCCACACGACTCGTCTGCAGAGACTTTTGTGCTTCTTTTAAGAGCGCAAACTTTCATCGAATGCAACTGGCCAGATGGCAATTTCTTACCGACGAACAACAAACGACCGTGCACCTTTTTTCCCTTTTGGAGCTGATGAAGATGGTGTGCACCTGGGGGATCGGGATAAAGCGATCGTGCTGCACCTGGAAAGGAAGTGAAATAAAAGAACAGACACTCCTGCGCGTTTGCTTCTGTGAGGATCAGCTTTCGCTTTGTTTGGCAGATCTCGTACAAGGGATTTTTATGAAATGATCCGTCTCTGTCTGTTTGTTCTCCGAGCTGGATTTGGTTTTATTTTTTGTTTAGCCTGAACTTTGCTCGAGGAAGATGGGACACGGTTGCGGAAAAAAGAAATATGTGCACAGACGATACGAGAAGGTTTTTTGGAGAAAGTTTCCTACCTAATATGGATGGTACAGATGGCTTGCTTAAAAGCACATAATTATCTATGACGGAAATATAATGAGCTATTTAATGCGAACACAAATTAAGTGCAACTAATCATGGGCACTGATTATTTATTCCAGAAGAAAAAGAAAAGTCCAATTGCTGTTTCACTATTTCGATAAGTGAATCATGGCCTTGTGAGCGAATTTTTTCGCTAAATTTTCCAACGAATTCCATTTCACAGTCTGAAGCCTTTCGCGTTCAAAACCACAACTTCTCCGTGATGAAACACAAAATAAGCATTTATTCATTCCTCACTTCACTCGCTCCTGGCGTACAACATAACGCTTATAAACCCACGGAAATTTGCGATGCTATAGGGGATTGGTTGGGGCTTCTACTCTGGTGGAATGAATCATGGCAAGCACTGCACATCGTTGCAAGAAATTCTTCCAAAATTAAATTCAACAACAAGCACACCGCGCGATGGCGGTGTTTTTTTTCATAGCCACCCAAAACCCAGCAAAAGCGCCTTTCTCTGCGGTTGGAAAACCGCTTGGCCACTGCACAGGAGATTGCTTCCAGAAGCCGGAAACAAAAACAACATAAAATCCACCACGGGCATAAGCCGGTGGAACGAAATGAAAATGAGTTGGAAATTTTCGCTGCCTCATGAAGAGTCTATTGCTTTCTCTCTCTCTCTCTCTCCCGTCGACCGGTTTCGAAATCATGTGTCTGTGTCGGAGGCTGGCTGGGCTGCTGGCGTCGAAAAGCATTGTGGCACGCTGCTAAAGCAGACGATTATAACGAAGCAGAAGATGCTGATGATGATGATGATGATGATGAGTATGAGCTGCAGCACGGGGGGTAGGTTCTC
>JXXB01035999.1:0-18024 GCA_000956275.1 Anopheles koliensis | reverse complement strand
TGATAACATACATTTCAATCATCATTTTTCAAATTCATCGTAAAGGCATTATAAGTATGAAATATCAATCATTAAAAATAATACAGTTAGTTGTATTTCACGAGTTTTCTTTAATTTCTTTATTATGATACATATAAGATTAGGTTAACTAGTATTTGTTGTAAAAGTTGTTCTATTGCACCCAAATATAAAGGAGTCTGATAAAGCCCACCGTATGATTATAACATACATTTCAATCATCATTTTTCCAATTCATCGTAAAGGCACCAAACCCCAAAAACGCCGTCAAGCACGATCAAACCGAAACCCAAATACCGATCATTGACACTTCCGACACATCATCAACGACAGCAAAGCTAAATCACCTAAAAAAGTTCATTACCTTAATCGACACATTCCTTCTTGTCTCGCCCTGCGTCCGTCCATGCTCTCTCACCACGGTCACGATTTGGCGCCAGCTGGCTGCGAACAAGCTGCCGAACACGAAATCCAGGAACAATCGACTTTAATTTGTCGCCCAAAAATACAGCAAACTTTTGTCGGTGTTTGCCGGGCCCGGGTGAAGTCAAGCAGAAAAACACGCCCAAATGAAAAACGAAAGAAACCCCCCGGAATCGGAAGCCCGGTGTGGCATACGGGAGCCAACATTCGCTCCGAGACGTTGCCCTTTTCCCGGAAGGTTGTACGTTGCGGGGAACCTTGGAAGGTTGTACGTTGCGGGAGGCGTACAAAAAATGAACTGCTGCAGCCTCAACGCTCCCTCAACATATGTTGCAAATTATGTTAAAATATACACATCCCATTAAGATTGTTATCGTTGATAAACTCTTGCCTCGGGCAAGGTTGTGTCAGCATCGACCCGCACAGCTACGGAAGCCGATTAAAAACGGAAAATCTAAAGCCACGACGGTGTACACTCAATACTGGCCGAGGTTTCCGGCCGATTTTGGAGATCTTTTCGGTGGAAAGTGGAAAGTAAATGGCAAAAAATGCGAAAGCTAAATATGTTTAAACAAAGTTAAACGACCAACTTTTTTGTCACTACTTCAGGGGGATTCTGTGTTGCTTTTCTTGCTCTTTTCTTTACAGCTCTTAGTATCACATTCTCTGACAACCTTTACATCATGTGGCTGAAAGCGTGTTGGAGTCGCGAATTCAACTCAACAGCGACAAAAAAAACGCGCGTGCACCATGCTGTGTAACCTTATCATAAGCTACACCCACTCCCCACAGTACGCGGCTGGCAATAATACGATAGCGATAACGCCCAGGGCCAAAGTTTCACCTCCCCGTGCGATGTATGTATGTGGTAGGGTGCAACCAAAGTACTAAGCCGAGAAACGTACACTGAATTTAAATTGTGCGCTAAACGACATCCATTTTGTCGATTGGCCTTATCCGCTCGCTTCGGACGCTGTGAAGATTACAGTGTCAGGATGGCCGAGCGGTCTAAGGCGCCAGACTCAAGAGCAATCTTGCCCATATGCTACTGAATGGGTGGTTCAATACACGGAGCGTTCTGGTCCTCTCTGAGGGCGTGGGTTCGAATCCCACTTCTGACAAAATATAGTTTTTTTGTAGTTTGGAACATGTTTAAGCACTTCTATTTTTTCGTGGGCTTTACAGTATTATTAATTGAATTTTATTATTATTTCACTCTCCATTATAAGCTTTGTACGTATTAAAGTTTTCTCTTCAAAATAAATCAATGTAATGGATATAATGTTTTCAATCTGAACATTCTATCTAGTATAAAAGACATCAAAATTGAACAGTTTCCATTCGTAACTAAAACTCCCGTAGCAAATAGTATGACCATTTCTAATCGTTTTTAAAGTTTAGCGACTGATTAAGTATGAATTTTATATTACATTTCCATTTGATTGCAAGCGTTCACAACTCTGCAAGGGACTAGAGTAGCCTGGAATTGAGTTAGAAAAATGCATCAACACAATCATAAATAAATGACATCTTAGTGTAATACGCAAATGTTTGATTTCTCACATAATTTATTGTTTTTTTTATAAAAGAACGTATATTGACAAGTTAGTAGAGTTAGAAAAAGAAGGACGACTCTTTACAAGACTTAATTTAAGGTTGAAGAAGACAAACACGCATGACGTCTAAGTAAATCGCTGCATCATTGTTACCAATGATGTGGATGGCGTAATTTGCAAATAGAAACAGGGTTTATCTGCGTTTGTATGCAATTAATACAGGAACGAACCAACAGAAATACCAAAAAAAATCCATTTAGTGTACCAAGGTTCGGTTTTCACTTGCTTAAAGATTTTTACGACACACCATTACGGAGAATAGAAGTAACTATACGAATAGTATTTATTATAATATTCAACGATGCTGTATTTATACATTAACAGAAGTTTGAGAAAAAAAATCTTCCTCTACTTTATCTTTGACTTAGTAACACATGTTTCAAAATACGTATGATGGAAAAATGTTTCTTTATTCTTTTATGATTTTTAAAAAGATTCAAAACAATCATTCGATCGCAACAGTCATTCCAAAATGATACTTTTGTTTATCATAGCTCAGTTAACCATTTTTTTCATGTATAAAAGCATTTGTTTGTTTATTTATTTAACTGTTTATTTTCAGATGATAGACCTTAAACTAATAACTTGCATAAAAAACATTCATATATTTTTACAATTTATGTACGAACCAGACATAAAGTACTGATACCGGTTCAAAATATATAAAAATATATTAAAAACCCAAGCTGATCAACGCCAGTAGAAACGGGTTATCGCCCGACAGGCACAATTTACCAGCCAAACGAACCCCCTCCACTCCACTGCTTACAATTTTCCTGCTAACAGTTAGATCTCTATCCTTCCTTCATACCCTACCCCACACACAAATTCGAAAGAAAGTTGTCAGCAGATTATGACAAGCTTTTCTCCGATAGCTGCTGGTTCCCGGAAACAAATACCGTCACCTTCTGCAACTTCCTCTCAAGAAAACCCGTCGGTGGTACCCGCCCCCACCGAGTACCAGGAGGGCATGAAAAAGGCAGAATGAAAGATGCTCGCTACACCGTAACCCATTTCATTGCAAGTCATGGTTTGCTTTTCCCATCCGCCTACGACGTAGAAAAACACACGGAATGAAACTTACGACGGCGCTAAGCAAACCAGTTTACCAACCACCAACCACGCCGCCATAGCAACCATGCGACGGAAAACGACGAGCAATTTGTCATGTAAAACGATATAAATAAATATTGCCGAAAATCCGCTAAATTAAGTTTTGTCAAAATATTTTCAAATATCCAACCCGCGGCCTGCTCAACGGGGCTGGTTTCGTGACGGCACAGTTTCGGCACATTTTCGACGTAGTCTTGGGTACGGTCTGTAAACAGCTCGCCGTTGTGGACGAGTTTTTCTCGTCCGAACGTCAGCATCGCAACGAAAGCAAAAGTGTCTTTACTCAAAGGCCCCGCAGGCTGATAAACGTCTCGGGTTAAGAGAGTTTTTTTTTGTCTGGTTTTGGTTTGCTACCGTCGTGTACTCTGAACCGTTGAATTTCTTCTTTACTCGATCCACGTGTTCCGGTGTGTACCAGTAGACGGTAAACTAGTGCATGTACGTTGATGTGTTCGTATTTTTCTTCCCGCTTCTCGGTTGCGAGATAAATCATTTCTCCTTGCCTTGCTTCAAAATGTTGCTCTTTATGCCAGCAGACTCAGATTTCGGTAGGTTTCGGGTGAGATATCGTAAATATAATTTATTTGTACTGACTATGTCTTCACATCCACCTGTGGTATGTTACCATTTGCGATGGAAGATGATTGTTTGGTTTATAAGCAACGAGATGTACAGTGTTGATGCTAAATCGGTGCTAACAACTGATATTGAACAAAGAAATAACTTTTCGTTTCAATTACTCATATTGAACAAAAAAATAACCCACACAAAATAAAGTTTTTTTGTTAACAATTTATGTTTTTTAATCCGGTTTCCATTCAATCACATTGAGTTTTATGAGTTTTATAATTTAAATTTAAATGATTTAGATTTCATTATACTATTTTCTATTCATTTTTTTAATTTAAAATCATAACTTTTGCATAGAAAACATTATTTTATGCCAACAACAAGTCTTGTAAAAACGTGCAAAATATTCTCGAAGAATTAGTCTCAACTATTTAAAGAAAGTGACTCTGCTTTATCGGCTGCACGTTTAGCTCTACCAGAGGTAAATCGTATACATCAACTAAAGGTATACCGTGGGTTTTTGAAGAGCTATGATTTTCAAGATCGCGAGAAGGCTATAGAAAGCACCAATCATCAAAGCAGTGAGACTCCGGTGTTTTCTGAAAATGTGAATTTAATTCGAAGATACGAGTTATGAAAGCTACGAGCAGATCGCACCTTAACCAGCCCAAGATAGCCAAGGTGAATTATGTTTCCGAGCTGAATACTTTGTCATCATTGCGCTTTAAATTATTTTATTATTTATGTTGTTTCTCAGCCAAATTTATCAATACATAGATAAACAAGAAAGAAACGTAAATAAAATCGTAAAGAATAGCTAAATAAATATTGTAGACAAAGTGAAATTACATCTTTAACTATAAGCCTTTGTTCATACCTTAACTCAAACATATAAAATAAATCATAACCAGCGTAAATGGTTCCTACATCGTATGGCCACTCAAACCCATAATCCATCCACACAACCAGAATGATATGGCTCATTAGAAGATTGATTATCACCACCATCAAAAGCACTGAGATTTTTTTTCTTCATATACAATGCCTATCATGCCTCAATCGTACCAAAATTTCTGAACCAGACCCTTACCCAATGGCAACACAATTGTCACGCGCAACAACACAAAGGCTCATCCCGAACCAGCTCCAGCTCGTTTCAGAGATGTAAGCCATTTTATTGCCCCAAATTACGCGTACCCGAGAGATATGATGCAAGGTTACCCTTTTGCTGACGTTTTTGTCGCCCTAAAAAAATCACTACCAGCTGAGCCTCTGGCGAATAGCAGGGGAATCTAGAGCAGAACGAAACCGTACGCACATATATACCAGGAGATAAAATTTATTTCCACCACCGAAATGAAACGACAAGGAAAGCCTATTTCAACCTTCAACGAAGTTGCTGCTGGTCGGCGTTTTTGTTCCGGGTGAAATTTTGACGCTCAATCTCGACTGGCCAAAATATTCGGCAAGATGGAAGGAAGCCCTTGGCACAGCGTTGTACAGCCGAAAACGAGGGCGAAAGTGCCCAAGACACCGGCTGGCCCGGGAAAAGAAAACGTACCATAGTCGCCCAGATTCGCTGTCATAAATTGGAAAACTACGTGCCAGGAATTGAAATCAATGGCCGGGTGCCTACATTCGAAGGTTGTTCCGCATTCGCCCGCTCTAGCAGAGGGTGAGGCTGCCGGTCGAAATGAAACAAATCGACAATACATAAGTCAGAGCCACGGTTAGAGCGAACTGTGCCTTTCCGGACGGCCTGGAATGGGGAGACGTTTTCCACTTACTCTTCGGTGCGTGCATCATTGGCAATTTCTTAGCTTGTTGTCGAACATTTTAGGGCCAATTATGGGAGCGCTTCTTTCAGATTTCCGTCCCGTACCCCCTAGCGCAAGAGCCTAAACGATCTAGGTGTCTTGAAGGTGAACAACGCAGAGAAAATGTTGCAAATGGCTTGGGGATGGATTTATTGAAAGCTGTCGGCGGGCGTCACTGTCTGTGACAGGATGGAATAAATGATTTCTTATCTGCAGCATTTCAATTTAACGATCTTGAAGAATACCTTAAAGAACATTTAGCATTGTGTGCATGTAACAAATTTTATGTACATATTTAAATAAACTTGTGTTATATTAAAATTTCAATTTTATCGAGATGTAGATTTATTCTAAAGCTTTGACTATAGTATTTTTTGTGTTGTTCATGTTTTCCTCCCATTTATTTACAAAGCAAACAAAAACGTTTCATTTTTATAAAATAGACAGCGAAAAAAAAGTTTAAATATCATCAAAATAAAAAAGGGAATGGAATGAAAGCGGCTCGGAACAGACGAGAGGAATAAATTGAACCTATTTAAAATCTTAAATGAAAGCGCATTAAAATTTAACTCTCTAAAAAAATAAAATTACTCTAACTTAACTGTTTCATGTTTCGCTTTTAGAATGATAAAAACAATCCTAACAATATGGTCACTAATTTTAAAAGAAAATTGCATCTTATTTTTTCATTTCGTTTTTCCAGTTGTTTAATCATTTCTCGTCTTTATAATAAATACTATTTTACGTCCAATAACTAAACACAAATCTCTTTTCACCTTATCATCAAATTGCATAGTCTGCAACTGAATACAGCAACAATGCTAGTTTTAATCAGCGATGAAATATTTTCTTTACCTTTACCTTTAAACTTTACTCCTTCACCTTGAAGGGCTGTCTCGTTGACCTAAGACCATTCAATCTAGTGCTTCTGGTAGTAATATTGAACCAATTGTAACCGATTCTAAAGTTTATTATAAGAAAAGGCTAAAATAAATTGATGTATTGTCATTTATTCGATTTACGCTGAATTTTGAGCTACGTCATGTCTTTCGAATGCAAAGTTACCGACATTTCATATTAAAATAAGTATGTGCACAATCTGCGCGCATTCCCACAAAAAATAGCTTCTGTCATTTCTAAATAAGTTGTCGTCTGAATATTTCATATTGATAATATATTTCAAATTATAAAAAACCAACGTTATAGTTTGCCATTGAAAAAGGCGAATAAAGCTTTGAACAAGTCGAATTCAATGAAAGATTTTCAATGAAGAATATAAGGTTCATTGTATACCACCCATCAACCTCATCGAGTAGGCATACCGTATCCAAGTGTAACTAGCTGCTATAAAACACTCGCAACTGACAATGGCTTCCCATGAAAAAAACAGCAATCACTACAGGTGTCAAAAACCAAATAAATCACTCCTCATTTCCGCCTTGTCATACATACAATCCGGTGGAAATTATTTACCGTAGCAAACATTCACGCTGCAACGAAGCGAAAGGGAGCGATTCGCGTGCCACTTAAAATCACTTTTGTTTGCAATCCCACTCTTCAAACACTAATTATAGACGCTTGAAGGTGTGAATATTCGCCTAATAAGCCGACGGTATAATGGCATTAAAATAAATGTAGAACAGATATTTCCACTGCGCGTCCCCGGAGGTGGTTGTGCATACTTTTATTCAAATTATGTTATGTCCGTTTCTTTCTCTCTCTCCCCCCTCCCTCACCCCACCCTTTTGTATCGGTTATTGTTTTATTGAATCATCTTTTGAAAGCTGTGTTCGTACAAAAACGTTGCCCTCTCGTTCCTGGCTCCCCTCCCTATGATTGTTTGTTTTGTGCGGTGTTTCTGCAACAATCGGGCGCTTCCATTTCCGGGATGTTACGGCTTTGTATTCAGGCTCGGTGCGAGCGGTAACTTCGATTATAAATTTGAAGCACATAACATGACGCAAAACACACGCGGCTTCCGAAACGCCCAGAGCCACGTGAAGGTTTTCGCGTGTTTATGTCGGTTTGCGTTAACCCAACCGGCGACCCGCGTCTGTAGAAATCGCTAGAAATGGTATGTGAAAGTGTGCCGAACCGCCCTAGGCTGTGGTAGGCGTAGGAAAATGAAAATAAACACCCCCTTGGCGCGTCCCGCGTTTCTCGTTCGATAGAATGTGATCGAACACGGGTCACCCACACAGCCGAAGCAGAAAAAACGCAAAGTAGCAATATTAAATAAATAATAGCATCGGCAGCATGATTAAAAATAACAAAATCATGTGCACAGGCACACATGCTCGGACAGGGTGCACACGTCGCATTTCCAATTTTTCCACTTCGTCGCCCTTCGGAAGGGGTAAAAAAAATCTCACTATGAGCCTGGAATGGCACCAAAAAAAACGGTCCCAACCCGTTGGGGAATGGAACAAATTCTAACGAAACAAAAACCAGTCCGCGGTGAACGGCATCGCGAACGCGACCGCGACAGGTTGCATAAATCCCGAAAGCTGAGGTCACTTTCCGTTTTGCGTTATGTTTTTTCCCGCTCCGGTACGGTCTCGTGGTTTGATGATCTCGTTCGGGGTGCCAGATTAATCGATGATTGAGCAACGCTTTTGCCCCTTACTTCCAGAGCCGAAACAGAAAATTGCCCCTAAACCAGATAGGCAGAAAAGCAGACGCATTTAAATCATGCTAGCGGTGCAGCAGAAGTGGCAAATAAAATATATTAAAATTTATCTGCGATGCAGACCATTCGTCCGTTTCCCATCTACACTCGAACGGTAGGGCAGGATGACTCGATACGAAACAGATTCGCGCGAGAGGAGAACGAGTGAACAAGAGAAGGCGAGAAATGCGAACAAAAATCCGATACCCTGTTCTACCCCTTGCACCATTGGGAGCCTTCACACACTCAACACCGCCATGGCTACCATCCCTTAGAGCCACATTTCCATCAAGCTCAAACACGCACACACCATCACTTCTGATGGTAAATCAGATCAGAAGTTTTTGTGCCACTCATTCTGATCACAACGTACGAGTTTTTCATTTTTGTATCAGGATCATTCTGTGACAGAGAGAGAGAGAGCGGAAGTGACCCTCAACATTACCCTCCACGCCACCCGGCTTAGAGTACGCATCGATAAAAGTTAATTTTCCCGTTAGGTGACCGTGTTAATTCGATTTATGAGCCCGACCCGGTGGAGCGGCAAACTAATAACAAAAAAAACCGATGCAAAAACAAAACGCATAAATGCACTCCCAAAAGCCCATCGGAACCCTACAGTTTGTGCGCTCGTATGTATCAACGCGACTCACGCAGCAATAAAAAATAATTTAACACGAACGAGTGTATCGTTCAGGTTTGCCTCTTTTTTGTCGGTCTCTGCACAAAAATCTCCCCGGAAGTCCTGCAAGATAAGCCGGGATGAAAATCATTATCTGCTCCATATGCGAATGATCAGAATGGTTGGATTTTTATTTTGTTATTATGTAGTTTTCCATATGTTTCGTGCGCTGGTTTAATAGTGGTTGTGGTATCCAGATAATTGTCTTACCTATTTCGATAAGTTTCTTAAAAAATGGTTTTAAAAGTGGCTTAAGAAAGACACCTAAACATCAAACTGATCACAATTGCATGGTACCTTTTCTATAGCCGTCGGGCTTATGTGATACCACTTTGATGCTAGGATTACGAAATAAATTTTAATACACAAACATTAAAATATGGAAGCAACCATAAAACTAAAAAAACACTAAAAAAATCAAACTCCTTTATTGCACAAAATGTTAGGGTAGGTTTTAAAATAGCCCAAACATTTTTCTTTATGGACTTTTTTCAACACATACAACTTGTGTTCTAAATACTGTGTATAAGGCTGTACGTATACTTAGTTTTTTACCAACATAGAAATCAATTTAATCAAAAGATTCGTTCTTTACGTTCACTAATGAGTAACTACATGTAGCATCTACTAACTAGCTATAGTATTGATTAAACTCCGCTCAAATACGTTTGATTCATGCTCTGTTCAAGCGTTACGATCAAAGGAAACCATGATGATCCAATTATAGAGCTAATTTCGCCGCGCATGACACTTCACTTGCCTGTCTCATATCCTCAACCAATACACTGCGTGCTGCTAGGGTGCACGCACTAAATGAAAAAATACCTCATACAACATTGATATCGTCAAAAATTTCATATCAATCAACGATAGCAAAAAAAAAGTAATACTTGAAACGATTGAACGAACATTGGTTCCATTGGCGGAAAAAAATCGTTCTGCATTACGGAGCGCCTTCACTCGTTTCCTATCGCTTTCCTTCTCACACGCCTTTGAACTGGCATCATCGACACGTCAAACGTTAATGACTACAGCTCAGTGGTATAGCTTCGATCGTGCAAATGTGCAAGTGCTATTGAAATCGAACAATTTTCACCAAACGTGTCCACAAGTTACCCTCGAAACGGGCATGTCCCTCCACACACTTGCCAGAAAAAGAGCTGGTCACCAAACGTTCGTACGCGAACGAAGCGAAAGATAAAAAAAAAAACAACCCGCGCGAAAAATCCCACAGACAGGTGATTGATAAATTTGTACGAATTTTCCGCCCCGCAACCAGGTGGCAGTGACCGGGTGCGAGGCGGGCCCAGGGACAACGTAATAAAAATGTTGTTAAATATTTTATGAACCACCAATTCCACGCATCTCGTTCGCGGTAGCGGGCGCGGAGCGGAATTGGGAAAAAGGGAGCGATGCGGAAACACGAAAATTTGTCGTGCACGGCCGGACGCTTCGATGCACATATGTGCCTGTGTTCGCCAGCCTCTCTCTCTCTCTCTCTCACACTTTTCCACGTGCTGGTTGTTTTATTTTTAAGGCGATTTATTAAACTTTTCTCACCCACCTGTACTTTTTTTTGCGTGTGTTTTGGGTTGACCATGTCTCATTTCGACTAGAGCTTTAATGAAAAATATATCGCTAGGGTGCGGTTCGCGTTGAAAACCTCTGCCAGAGTGGCAAATAAAACTACCGAAAAAGCATCAGTCACTGTCTCATATGGAGTTGGGTGGAATGTTGACCGTTGATTATGATTCATAATTTATGATTATCACAGTTGGTTGATTGGAACCAACCTTTCTCCTTGGATGATGCCTGCCATTGCATGATCATGGTGCATCATCAAAAGAGCTAACTGCATCGCCTTGCAGCTGTTACATTTTATCCGGAACTACGGAAACACCTTTATGGAGTGCATAATTTTGTAACCAATCGTATCAATTGTAGTAGCCTGGGGTGTGATATTAAAAAGCATGGTAAAAATATGAATTTAGTACACTTTACATTGTAATAATAAAATATTAAATGTAAATCATCTCAAAAACTCATCCAACATTTTTATAAGCAAAAAAGGCTATTATTAAATAATTTTTAAATATGTGATGAAGAAAAATATCCCAAGTTGTATAAACAATGTTCTGATTCAAATATTTATTTCTTTTGTCTAACGGAATATTAAAGTGATAAATAAGCTAAACATTAAAATGGTGAATTAATTGGATGCATGTTAATAACACATCACAAGACAGATCATAATCATATTATTCTAAGATTTCAATTTAATAATGTGTATGTCATATCCTCTACTTGTTTCATCTGTTTTTATATATTTCTAGTATTCTTACAAAAGCTCACTGATTTTCTGCAATCCTTTTAATTATTATTTTGTATGTTAAAATGTATTTACTTAGAACAGCATTTTTTAAATTTATCATCACTTATGCTGAAAACTACATAGATGAATTTGTACTGTTAAATACTAAAAAATTACGTTAAAAATCACATGGAACAAATCATGTAAATTTGCGTAAAATCCCCATTAATCCTGCTCTTGTTACCTAAGCATATTTCGTTTATACAATCGAACATAGATTTACATTTAGATTGAGTTAACGCTATTTTCTGGCATTTATTTTATAATGTATGAAATTCCTTGTTTTTGTTTTCGATTTTCATAATAAGCAGCTATTAGTTAGAAGTTACTTTTTTACTCTAGGGTGAATTTATGTAGTCTTTTGATTAATTTTTTACTTACTTTCACTATTTACGTCCACTTGTAATGTAAAGATACACTAATATTCTTGTGAAAAATATGTAAAAACTACCTTACAAAGTTGCAAAAAAACCTTTTTTCTGCTTGCAGCAATTGTTCAATGTCATAACATCTTCCAGTTCTGTGGACTATCGCCCTACACAACACCATTATTTAATTTTCCATCGTTATAGCTCCCATTTCCACGGTGAGACTAGTCAAACGATGGAAAATAAATAAATGCACTCCTACAATACCGGACAATCAATTCCCTTTTTTACTCCAGTGATTTATGCTCATTTTTAAACAATCATTCTGCAATAACTCTGTCCACTGGTGCATTCGCAGTGGGCGTGTATTTTCCGATCGACAATTCCATCACCTTTCAAGGGGTTTCCTTCCTAACGAACCGTGCCCGTACGTTTTGATAACGAACGCTCGGCGACTCGATCGTCGTTGAAAGACGAACACGAGACATTAATGATTCTTGTGCGCCCGGAAAATCCACCCAAGTCCGTAGTGCAGCAGCGACGCGTCGCGTGGGACAAAACGTAGCGCAAAGAAGAACACCTACAAGAGGAAGAACGCCTGGTATAAGAGGAAAATCTGAATTCTAAACTTTCCTCGTCAATCCACCGCTCGTCAAGAGCGAAAAGACGCCGTGCCGGCACACTGCGCGTAGAAAAACACTCAACCGGCCCGGAACCAAGCGACACCGGGGCGAATAGGGTAGGTGAACCGAACCGTGAAAGTGTCGAAGGAACTGTACCGGAAGTCAATCGGTTGTAGTCGCCACACGTGCGGGACCTTATGCGCCCACAGACCGAGCGGACCGGCTCTGAGGCTAAGAAGATTATCCTTCACACCGGTTTCGGGACGTGAAGTGAAGCTGAACTTTTTCAGACCGGACCAGCTGCTTCTCCTGCTTGGACCTAACGGACGCCCGGGAACGCACCGGGCCGGGGTGCATTTGACGAAATCCGGCAAAAGTTTTTAACGACTTTTACTAATCTCCCGTTTTTCTCGCATGCTTCCCTTCGCAACGCGGTGCGGCGGGTGGGTGTATTCGATTTTCTCTCCAATTGTTCCCAACCCCTCCCCAGCTCGTGCCTCACAGGGAAAGACAGGGGCGCATCATCAAGCGGACGTTGGGAGGGCAGGGAACCCAAGCAACCAGCAGCCCTCGACGACCATATCGACGAGTTCGCGTCTTGAGTCCGTCGGCAAAACGGCACGTTCCAGCGCGTCGTTGTCCGCTGGGCGGCCCTTCGAGCCCTTCGTAATTAATTTCAATAATCATCCTCTCATTATTTTATTTCCATCACTTTACAACTGCTCGGTGGCGTGCGGTGGTCTCCCATCTCCGGAGGGAATTGTTTGACCATCCCTCGTAGGGGCGTTTTAGTTTGCGCCGTTTTGGCTCGTGAAATTCGTGCCCATTACTTGCGCGAAAAGGTAAATTTGACCAAGCCTTATTACTTTTACCTCCGCAGCGGAATGGTGTGAAATGCAAATTTCGTCGATAAAACTGCTATTACTGATTTTTATTTACTTCAATAACCTTAAAGAGGAGCTGCCGATGATATCTAATGTTGTAAATTTATGTTATGTTTTATTAATGGTTTTTATTATTTTTTATTATTGGCACAAACTTAAAAGATCATCTGAAAAATAAAATACGTGAAAGGACGTCGACATTTAAATTCTACAATGCAAAAGCCTTTTCACAAGCAAATGAAATCTGTAACTTATTAGGTATTTTGTAGAATTTACACAATTTTCTAGAAAAAGTACGAGAACTTACTAGAAAAAGTTCTCTCGGTTTCATACTGAGATCAAAACCAGTATACACAATGGCACCATTGACAATTAATAATACTATCGCTAGATGCATGCTTGATGAGTGAAGTGAAAAGAGGCACTCTAGCTAGTTGTAACCTAATATGGACCACGTAAAACCCTTCGGATTTAGCAGAGATTACTTTAACAATTCATATAAATTTCAGCCAATGTATAGAGCAGGTATCGCTTAACTATTTAATCCATTAGAGACATTAAATTGGTACAATGTACAATGGATCGCAGCCAATTGAATTTTTTAATCACTCTGCTTTTTAATGATGGATTATCGATGGAAAAAAACGGACAACAACGCTAATCAAATAATTTCGGAGCGCTATGCGGAATATACATATTTTAAAAAAATCCAATGTTGGGCAAGATTTGAAAGCCTTTTTTATAAAACATTTTTTATTCTTTCTAAAACTTTTTAAGTACGATTTATAAGTCCGATCCAGCCGATTTACCATGATAGTTTTTAGATCTAAAAAAAAAACAAATAATGGAGATTTATGTTTCGTTTGAGATTTGGAGTCCTGGAGAAGAACGGAAAGAGGTTACAGAACTTGTTGATGCGATTCTCGTTTGTATAAAAGTTTCCCTCTCAGTTAAATTATATTCAAGCTTGTTTTCCAATCTCGCCAGTTTCATGATCAGTTATTTTGTTTTATTATAGAGTTAGTGAGATATCGAAAAATCGTATTTTTACAATTACGTAAATAGTACAAGACCAGTAAACAATGAAATTTCGTTTCTGAATCCAAATCCAAATTCAAACAAATCCGAATATTATCAGAAACACCTCAAAAGTTTTTCATATATTTTTAAGTTAAAAATTCTAAAATGCTTCTACTCGTTGTACTCCAAGCTCATTACTCTTACTTACAACTCAAGAAACCATGTTCCATCTTTCAGCATCCGTTACGGAACGCTGTATATTTACATCTAACTTTTCTCATGTAAAATGTTCTCGTCTTCCATTGGATATCTCGCTCGCTCCAATTGGATCGAAACAGTGCTCTTAAAGCTCGTTCAATAATGTTTTTCTTTGCTCCTCTACTCTTTCGAACGAACAAACCAACGATTGAAATTAATAGTGAACATACACCGCCGGTACAAAGTTCCAAATTGCAGTTTACGTACACTAATTAGGTTACGGGAAAGTTTTTAAATTCCTTTTCACTGCACCACCAATCCAATCCTAAACCAAACCATGTTTTGTGGTTTAGTAAAAAAAAAACGTAACCGTGTAGCTGCTATTTATAAAAATTAACGCAAATGGATAAAAATAATTGCGACTACATTTTCGTACGCAAACGAGGTATGGTCGTCACTGTTGCTCGCTGTCGGCACTCAAGTTCAATCAAATTCAATTAAAAAAGTTTCACCAATGCATCGCTTTAAATTGCTTAACCAAAACAACTCATAAAATATGGATTCATTATGTTTATGGTACGGGAATAAGTTGAAGTTTCCCATGTTCCATTCCAGAAAATCTTCCCCATTCGGATCTTGAGCGAGGAACACTGCGCCGGGCCGATCGTAAAATTAAAAACACATCAATTTTATTATCATTTTAATTGCATTTCTTTGCATTCCTTGCTGCGAACAATTTGCGTTTTAAGGCACACGCGTGTTTGAGTCTGTAAGTCTGAGTTAATTAAATTAGTTTATCGAACTATTTGCACGAGCTACGAGCGATGAAACACAAACTCATCCACGGTTGGACGATACAGACATGGAAAGGAGTGTTATATTTTAGTTGTAAGTTAGTATGAACATTAAATCTGGTGCTTCCTTTGCACTCCACAATCCGAGTAAAAAAACGACGGTTTTTCTTCCAGAAGGAACCGTTGGCACTGGGGTACTCGGGACGAACGCCGCTTCCTTTTACGATCGTGCCCGGGATGCTTTTTTGCTTTTATCTGACTTCGGTGGAAGTTCCACGCCCGACTTGCCACCTGCTTGTGTGTGGCGATTATAGAGGCTGGGAATGGGAATTAAAAATAAGTTTTCGTAGAACGGTTCAGAAATTTAATAAAAACGACCCAATAATACATACATTCTATACGCCTCTGTCTTAATGTACTCCAGCACGTGGCTAATACCGACCAGATACTGTTCGGCGATTGCTGTGACCCATGGATTTTCCTCCATCTTGAGCACCGATTTCGGTCCGGGCATATCTAGGTTAGCAATTTCCGGTGGCAATACGCTCAACCGGTTGTTCTGAATATGGAGTTCCCGAATGCGCGTCAGCTCGCCAATCTCCCTCGGTAGCTCCAGCAAATCATTATCGCGAAGCCCAAGCTAGAGCAGTGAGTATTGTAAAAACCAAACATTTTTAAGTCCGCAATACGCGCCAAATATCGTTCAATACATACAATCTGCAGATTCTTCAGATTTCGTATCTCCTTCGGTAGATATTCGAACTCGTTGTCCCCAAGATAAAGCGCACGGAGTGAGTCTGGAAAGATGACAAACGTTTTTAACACATATTTTCATAACAATCCCAACAAGCAAGCTTACCCATCATGAAGAAGTTTCCAGGCAACACATGCTCGTTCAAATTGTTGTACGACAAATCCAGCACTTCCAACACAGGGAAGGCCCCGAATCCACGGGGCAGTGTATTGAGACGGTTGATCGAACAGTTCAGAATTCTCAACTTTGGCATCGACGAAAGTGACAGTGGCAGTTCTTCCAGATTGTTATTGGAAAGGTTCAGTATCTCCAAGTTGTTCAAATTCGCAATCCCGGGCGGAACGGCTACAAAAACAGATTCATGTTCATAATTAACATTTATACTACGGCATCGGTCGACAATCGGCTGCTCTTAAGAAACTTCATATCTGTGTGCATAAAATTACTATTATGTTTAAAAGTGTATTAAATAAAACAATAAATGGCAGTCTAAAGCTATTGTTAGTTTTCAACTGTGTATGATCGTACTTTAAGCATAACAGATTTCATAATCAGTGTTTATTTCAAAAATGTATTATTATTCGCATCAAACGCTCATAATTTCGCCTTGTGCAGTTCATCGCAAACCGTCCAGAATAAGGCATCACATTTAGAATATTTTATGTGTAATTCAATTTGAAAAATTATTCTAAGCAAAAGGAAGCAAAGAGTTGCCGTCCACTGCAATACCCTCATTTCTTACACAAAATCGAGCAGTTTACAAACGTAAACAAAGTCGTATGCCCCCAGAACAGCTCGAACGTCAAATGGCTCGCTCGGTTATCGTAGTGTGCGTGTGTTAGCGGGCCAATGCATGCAAGAAAAACCCTATGCCGCATTACCAATCGTTGTTGTTCAATAAACATAGCACTTTATGAAACCATTTAACAAACTACTGCCACTATTTTCACACGACAAATAATAGATTTGAGTTTTACGATCTTTCTATCGGCTCTGCATACTCCTGAATTAGTCAAAGTAGCGTAAAAGGCTGCGTTTCCAGCAACGATGCAACAGCTGTTTTTACTCACTCTTTAATTTGTTGTGGCTCAATGTTATCCTCGTCACAAAAAGCATATTCACTAAAAAGAGACAAAAATTAGACGAATTATTTCGCATTGAATTAACATTTCGTTGGATAATATGCACTTTAGTTGCCAATTCACTGGTTGCTCTTTTGGGTTTCAAAACAAACCCCACCCACCATGGCACGGTCCATCACTATCCTCTTCGGAGGAACCGAAAAAAGTAGTTTTTACCAAAATAGGAAATTCTGGTTCGCTCAAATAAAATGTTCCCCCGGTTGAACCGATACTTACACAGCCCGGGCAGTTCCTCAAACGTGGATATGTTGCGATCCACCAAGTCAATTTCGCGATTTTTAGTCTCGCGCGCCTCATCCAAAACCTTCTTTGCTTTCGACATTTTGTTTGCAGTGACAGGTAAACAACTGACGACGGGTTGGTTTGACATTTTTACTTTTTTCTTCGCGTTTAGGGCACTTGCACTCGATTCCTTGAAAAATGTACGCTGATATACCCACACTGACTCTGCACAACGACCACGCACTACCCAGAACCAGTTTATGAATGAACCGTTGCGTTTGCGCTCGCGGATAAAACTGTAGGTTGTCGCACGTGAAAAGAGAATTGATCTTGAAAACGTCTCGATCACAGCCAATCTCTTGAATTTTACACCCTTACGCACAGGTGTGAGTCATTGGGGTTGAGATGCTGTGCGAGGGAGGATTGCATAGTTTACGAAGGAAACGCGTGTTTGAATGATGTCAGCTCCGAATGGTGGTGGTTTTGTTCTCTCAAATACGACGTGAGAGGATCAAACGAATAGTGATTTTTAGAGAAATACAAAACCGATCACATCTAGCGTGGGACTTAAAGGCGTGCGCGCGCATTCTGAAAACTTAAAAATACACAGGAAAAGAGAAATACTTGTGGCACAGGCTTAACAACGTTAATTGAGAAGTAGCATAAGATCTATATCAGCAAACGATAACTTCGATGGTGAAAAAAACATCACTGCGCCCAACGTGGGGCTCGAACCCACGA
>JXXB01035991.1:0-15949 GCA_000956275.1 Anopheles koliensis | reverse complement strand
AACAGCAGCAACAACAGCAGCAGCAGCAGCTTGCTAGCAGCAAGAACCTGTACAATCGTAACAGCGCGGAACGCATCCTAGCCGGAACCGGTTCCGAGTATAACGTGCAGCAGCAAACGCAGCAACCGCAGCAACAGCACGGACTGTTGGTACGTCACGGTAGCAAAAGCCGGCGTACCGGCACGTTCAAAATCTCCACGATGAACTCACCGTCCGCTGCCTCTCCTTCCTATCCCGACGTGAGCGGTCTTACTAGTGTTAGTAGCCACAGTAATAACAATTACCATAGCAATAGTAGCAGCATCCTAGTCGCCGGAATCAACGACGAGAACAACCTGCACTACCGACCAACGAGTCCGAAAGTGGCATCCGCTGGCCATCTGCCGCTGCTCCCCTCGAACACCCTCGTGGGCAGTAATGTGGGCGTGGGCATAATGGCTGGTGGCGGCAGTAGTAGCAGCACCGTTCCTAATGTGGCCAAAATGTATAGCGCCAACACCAACAATTCCTCCAATAGCAGCAGTAACAACAACAACAGCAGTAGTAACAGCAGCAGTAATGGTAGTAGTAGTAGCAACAACAAAAAATCCTCCCACAGTGGTACAAATTCGTCCTCCAAGCGAAAAAAGACCGTGTCACCGGGCGAGAAGAAAAATCCATCGCTGGTACCGGTAGCACCAACGGCGGCGGCTATCAGCTTTGGATTAGTAGGTGGAGGTGGAGTCGTTGGAGGCAGCACTGCCACCAGCCTCGACAGTCGATGATAGCTAACCATGGGTGGGGCGACGGCCTACCTGTTGCAAAGATACCGCCACTATCAATACGAAACTAGCATTACACACACACCGGGTAGGAGAGGTGGAATGTAGGAAGGATCTGCCGCGCTCTTGGCAATGGGCAATGTGACGAATACCGAATGTGATGTAAATTGTTGGGGATTCTCCCTTGAACTAGGGGGAGATGGGATATAGTATAGGGATTATAAAAAAAAATCAAAGGTTGAAAAACGTAACGAGTGCGAAATTAGAAAACGTTCAACTCCTAAACATTCATTCAAATACTAGCCAAGCTACATAAACCTATTTTTTATACACATTAGCTTCCTAATCCTTACTTTCTGATTGCTGCCATTTTAAACCATAAATACGTTCTAATTACGATTAGACTATTTTTTCTCCCCGGAGAATCGTTTCGAAAAGACGGTTGTGTTCGTGTGTGTCTTTTTAGTGCGATTATTTTTCCTTTTCTTTTCTGAACACTTTTCCAACTACCATTTTTCGTAGTGGCATCAAATGAAATTGCTTTAGGCGTGTATCTTTTGGTGTGTCTTAATGTGTGCATGTATTATGCCCTCGCAATAGATGTGCGAGGTGTTCTGCTGCGATGTTATATTTCGGCAAGTCCTTTTCAAGGGTTTCTGCTTTCAAATTTGGTAGATTATTTGGTTTGTTTGTTAGAGAGTGACAGGCAACTGCAGCCGCACGTTTGTGTGGGTCATTTACAAAAATGCATCGTATAAGTAAAGGGAGAAAAGACTATCGTCAATGTTCGCACTTTTGTCAAGCAAATGAGGAACAAGCCAGGAAAGTAGTAGTGCTTTGATGGACACACTCATTGCTGCACTCACATATGGCCAATCATATTAAGTAAGTTTAATTGAGAATTAATGTAAAATCCCACCACACTTCGCGCACGGATGTATTGTTGTAAGTTGTCTGAAGGCCGCCATCGTTACATTGTAGCCGGTTTTGTTGGTTGGGTACTATTTTACATAGTCTGCGAGACAGATATTTGCTATGTGTATTTTTGTATGTGTTTGGGTGTGGCGTGTGAGCTAGGTATACTATCCTATTGGATCTTATGTTAACGATTATTTGTCTTTTGTTAACGATTGTTGTGCAACTAAGAAAGATAAAAATCGTTTGAACTAAGCAAGGGCAACACAGAAACGGACCTGTAAGAATATGAGAGAACATGTGTTAGTAGTAGTATCGTTGATAAATTATTTGCACGCATATCCCACACCACTCTGTGTGTCATCGTGCATACAGCAATCTGCAACGTTTTCTACTTTTGCGAGTGTTGTTCATATACATATATGATAATATTACACGTGGTGTACGATGTTATTGATTAGTCGATGGGAAAGTTTCGCTTTCCGATTCCCCTTATGTGAAATGAAATGATTATACTCTTGCTATGAATACATTACTACTACTATTACTACAACTACCACTAGTGCTCCAAATCAATATTGCTTCTATCCTAAGAAATGCCAAGTCACCCCACTATAAGGACACCATCGTTAACAATTTCGCGAATGACACGAATGAATTGAAATCAAGCTGTTGTGTTACCGTTACACTCTGCCAATCAAACCGTTTTCCTCCCCTCGGAAAAGCATTCGCTTTTCATTCGCGGTGAACTGATATTGTTTATTTTGAGTTTTGTTGTCAGTTTCTCATAATTTTTGCTTCCTGTTCCCTCTACTCTGCCCAACAGCCATGTTGTGTGTATGTGTGTGTTTTACGTAGTTTAGATAATGCAAAGCAACAGTTTAGTAAAAAAAAACTTGTAAGATTAAAACAACCCCTCCATGTCACATCATACTCTAATTACATTGAAATCAAAACGAACGCAAAACGAATCATTAACAGCAAAGCAAAACAATCGTTTCGAGAAAATGTACTACTTCATCTGTTCACCAACAGTTGCGCGCTTAGTTTTAGAGGAAGATGTCGATCATACATACGAAAGCGGTGTGTTTTAATGAAATGTGTAAAATTTCTGGGTTGAATTCGATACGTAACAAGTAAAACAGCGTCTTTTTCTGTTTTAATGGAAACGATACATACAACAAATGGACATCTACGTTATCAGTCGTGTGTGCGTGTCAAAGTGATGCATTTAGAAGACACGTACAGAAAGCAGATAGCAATCACTGATGAGAGAAGAGTTGCAAAACGATACTTTTTTGCTAGAAGAACTTTTCACTGTGTTTGGCGCTACACGTATAACAAATGGAATTATTTTCATCATTAATTACTAGACACGGTACCTAATACTAATGATAAATACGGCAATTTTTCAGTTCGGTTTACAATCGATAACACAGCAGTACAGTGATGTTACGATCATATTTAGTTTAAATATTTAAGCTATTCGGATTTGCTCTCGACACAAATCAGCCGCTCGCACACGTTCAAGTCTACGTTTGTTTTGTTTCACTAGCAGTGCTAGGTGTTACAAGGCCATGCGTTTTAATTTGTATTGCCAAACGATTAATGACACATTGTCTTTTGTTGTATGTCTCTCAAGCCCATATCAAAATGCATTATGTCTGCATTCATCGCTATCATCAGGCCTGCAGATCTGGTTAAGAAAATCAAGACAATTACTGCAAACTGCCAGCAGCAGAGTAATATGAACATAAAGCGGCAAACAACAACAGAAGGAGGTACAGATCCTGTAAGTCTAGAAACAGGCATACAGGCTATTTCGACGCTTTCGTGAAGAAAAATAAACAAACAATTTAGGGAAACAACTACATCAAGCGAGCAACAACAGAAACCAGTCATGTTGAGTACAAAGATGAACCTGTATAATTTATATGTAAAGATTAATAGTTAAGCTCTCGGTAAGTCTGTAAATAGAAACGAACAGAAAGTGACAAAAATAAATTAAAAAAAAATCCAACGATGATACACTGAAAAAATTCCATTCTTGGCACCTCAAAATGCCAAAATGGAAAAAAGCAAATTGAGCCACTCTTTTATTCCACTGCCTACCGCGGAAGGTCTCCCATCCGTCGTTGAGCCCATGTTATCGTTAATTGTTCCGTTTCGTGCCCCTTTCCATGCGAGATAAGTTTAGCCAGCGTAAATGCACTTTGACCAGTTACCGGTGACGTCAGGAGAGGACCGTCCGCCGATAGTTCGCGGCCGTCTTGGTGCGATTGATACACATCGGTGTCGTGGTTTTTTGTTTTATCGCAATCGCCCTCGAGCGCCGCAAGTATGTGTCGGGACAAGGTTGGCCGACGCACGGGTATGGGATTAAAGTGGCTTTACCTCAGCAAAGCGTTCCAACCAATTTTCGATTAGTGTGGTGGGGCCACAATACAGTAAAGCGTGGCGGTGCCAATCAGTTCGAGCGTGTATGTCGCCCAATCGTGACGGAACTGCGTGTGCAGCATTAGACCAAAGTGTTGAAGTCAATCACCATTTTAAAACCCCCTCCGGTGTGTGCCGTGTTGCTGTGCAATCAAACGTAAGAACGCCGTTGTGGTGGCGCGTTTCTTAATTAGCTTTCTGTATGCAAATATTTAAACTTCTCCGCTAGGTAGTTGAATCGATGTACGGAAGGGTAGCGCTCAGAACGTACTTTGTACCATTTAGGAGGTACCGCGATTGGCTACCAGCGTTATCTTATCGGGAAAATTTTAAACGTTTCGTCGCAAACCGTTGGTGGTAGAGCGGGATGTTACTGTTGCATCAACACATGTTAGTTCCGGAATCGGAATGCGTTCTTGTTCGTTTCTTTTTTTGTTGTTGTAAAGTAAGCAGCAATCAGTTCGGGATTTAAATTTGACGAAATGTGATGTCATACATACAATTCGCATTATTTTGTAGTGTTTATTTTGACATTCGCCAAGTGGAAGTAGGTCAGAATTTGGCAGTGAGTGTGGTTATTTACCGTGTGGTGTTGCTGCTGCCCGTCTCATTTCCTCGGTAAAGGTCACACACCGTTACTTTGGCGCGATTCGCTAGTGACAATTTGGAGGCTCGTCCCTCGGTTTTGCATGTGTTGGAACGTGTGTGTCCTTCCGGTGACGTCTCTCGCTCGCAGCTGTTGTTTACGTTTTGTTCTGATGAAACGTGACGTGTACGATATTCGGGCATGCGTGCGGAGAACTCAATGACGTCAACCGAATGTCTTCATTGGAAAGCGTGCCGGTAAAGTTAGGTTGTGGGGAAAGTTGTGTTGCGTCTAATGTGGAGTTGTATAAATTCAATATGGATATTCATATTTAAAATTAATTTTGTGAACTTGTTAGATTGGTATGATATTTTTTAGTTTTGTTCAAATTTTGATCATCCGTGTTCACAAGTAATGTTGCATTTAATTTCAAGAGTTTTTATTTTATACATCAATTGAACACGTATCGCTATGTATTCTTGACATGCGTACGTCAGAGTGTGAAGGGGAATTTTGTTTGGTCGTGCCTGTTGGATACTGTTCGGAATCTGTCAACGTGTTTGGAAGAAAAACGGCACGACGCGCGGCACCGCCGACCACGGGGAATCATAACGATTCGACCTGTGGCCAATTAGCCCCCGGGGGCTAACCGGTGTGATGTGGTGATGACTTTCGGTGTAACGCGTCACTGGCGGCCACAAACCCACTGGCCTTCCGTCCTACTGTTTGCGTCTGGTAGTTCCGCAGTGTCTTAGCGCCAGGGTTGTTGATAATATCTGCCTGAGCCCCGCACCGAGCCGGTTTGTCGCGTTTGTTTTCGCTGATTACAGCGAGGTGCAGGGCGAAGTCACAACAGACGCGGCGAGGTACGGTTTCACGGTGCCGAGCCATGTGTTTGTTGCCATTATGGACCAGGTTTTACGTTCGCGGAGGAGTGTCGTGTACGCACATCGTTGCTGGTGAGTCAGTCGTGTGAGATGAGCCTCGAGTGCATCGTCGTCATGAACACTACCACCGTAACGGCCGGCGAAGGGTGATAAGTTCTGCGACACACCTTCTTGGCACATGGGAGTGATTTTCCGTACCATGCGGCAGTGCGTTTCGGCTCGGCTGGGCTGGCAGCAGTAGAAGTATTCAGACGTCGAACATTATGCAACACGGCGGAGCGGTGTACGTAACGTGGTTAAACATTTTTACAGTTTTGTGTCAAGTAAAAGTGGCAGATACGCTCGAAAGAGGTGAGACAGTCTGCTGACCGAGACACGAGCTAGGCGCCGAAAAACGTGGAAGCAAGCGGCAGAAAGTGGTTTGTTTTGACTGTGTACATATCACAGCTTCCTGAGACGGTGACGGAATGGCCTCCCTTGAGCGCAGCAAGCTGATCGGTGTGATCGATGCGGGAACGAACAGTGCACGATTTGTGGTAAGAAGAGTTGTCACGTTGCTCCACGTGCCGTTGTGCTGACGTCAGGTGGTTATTTTAATCGGGTGTTGGTACTTAATTTCAGATTTTTAAGCTGCCGGAATTTGAAGAGATTGCATCGCACCAGGAACGTATCACGCAGATAGTTCCGCACGATGGCTGGACCGAACACAATCCGGTGGAGGTACTGGAGGCGGTGCGATTCTGTGCGGTGGAGGCCTGCCATCAGGTGGAGAAGCTTGGGTACCTCGTGAAAGACATCGCTGCCATCGGCATTACAAACCAACGCGAAACGACCGTCGTGTGGGATAAGAATACCGGCGAACCGCTGTACAACGCGATCGGTGAGTGGTTGCAATCTTAAGATGAATGATTGGTGGAAATTATTATTATTATTTATTTTTCTTCATTTTTCCAGTTTGGAACGACATACGGACGGACAAAACGGTCGACAGGGTGTTGGCACGGTTGCCGGAACAGAATCACAATCACTTTCGCGCCCTATCGGGCCTTCCGATATCGCCCTACTTTTCTGCCCTCAAGCTCAACTGGCTGAAGGATAATGTTGTGACCGTGCGGAAAGCTTGCCGTGAGAAGCGTTGCTATGCCGGGACGATCGATACGTGGCTGGTGTGGAATCTGACCGGTGGTCCGCAGGGCGGTGCGTTCGTGACGGACGTGACCAATGCTTCCCGTACGCTGCTAATGAATATCGAAACGCTGCACTGGGATCCGCTGCTGACCAAAACGTTCTCCGTCCATCCGGATATGCTACCTGAGATTCGCAGCTCGTCGGAGATTTACGGAACGGTGAAGGACGGGGGTGTGCTCAATGGGATACCAATCAGTGCGATTCTTGGCAACCAGCAAGCGAGTTTGGTTGGCCAGCGCTGCTTAAAGGAGGGTCAGGCTAAGAATACCTACCGGAAAGGGTGTTTCTTGCTGTACAACACGGGCACGAGGGTAAGTGAAAATAATGTTCAACTAAACGTATTTGTCATCGGTTAATCATCCAAACTATTTCCTTCCAGTGCGTGCAATCAACGCATGGTTTAGTGACGACGGTGGCGTACCAGATGGGACGGAATGCACCGCCGATATACGCGCTGGAAGGGTCGGTGGCCGTTGCCGGGGTAGCCATGAACTGGCTACGGGACAATCTTAAGATAATTAAGGACATTAAAGATTCCGAACAGGTAAGCTGCAGCCGTTCTCTACGTTACCTTTGATGTGATGCCGTTTTTAATCGTTCGTTATCACTCGAGCGTCAAAGATAATGTTAATTTACCAAGATTGCTCTTCTTTGCTACATGCCGCGATACAATTATGTTTTAAAACACGATCGCTCAACAGAAACGCTGTTTATTCAAGTAAATTAGATTCATGCCGTCTAGGCACTGACAATACGGCCACATATAGCCGTGAATACCGTTTAATAAAAAAAAAAAAAAAATTCATGCCGTCTTAATTTGCGAGATCAAAAGGATGAGATGTGAAGTAATTTAATTTGCCATTTGATGTCATTGTGCCATTTGAGTCAAAGAGCTAGATTTTTTTTTTAATTTCATCGTATGGTAATTTATGAAGAATCACTGTTGCAGTGAAAATTTGGTACATTATTTAAGGTTGAGAGTTTTTGTTTTAATTTAAAAGAAAACTGTAAATTCTAGTTTCGTTTTTTTGTTATTTGGCAATCTTTTTCCCATCTATTTCGTAAATCGCTTTGTATTGCAGATCGCTGGCAGCGTGTCGTCGACGGGCGATGTTTACTTCGTACCTGCATTCACTGGGCTGTACGCGCCCTACTGGAGAAAGGATGCACGGGGGTAAGTGTCGTTCGTGTCGCGTTTGTTTTTTTTATTATTTTCTACGCTCACCCATAAATCCCCAACATGTTATCACTTGTTAAATTAGATTGTAAACGCTAGCGGTGCAATTCACGCCATCAAGTGCCAATCGCAAAACCATCAATAATACCAAAACACACACACACATACACAGAGGGCTGTAAAGAGCGGGTCCCATTAAGATAGCTGGAGCTGTAGAGGATAGATTATTACTACTATTGGGAAAAGCACTAGATGATGGGTCCGGGTTTTTTTTATTGTCTGACGATGTGCCCTTCATGTGTACTGCTCGCGAGACACGGCTAGAAGCGTGTAGTCGCGTCTCACGTTCGTTCGAAAGCCTCACGCGCACGTCCGATGATGACGTTGGTGGGGGTTGCGTGATGGTTAACTTGATCGTGATTGACTATTTTTGTGCCGGTCGCTACTAAACTATTGCTGTAAACATTGGGTGACACGGGGCGAAGGTTGCCCGCCGAATGTGTCGGTTCGAGTTCGATTCGCACACGTTTCTTGTTTCCGTAAAATTTTAAACGTGAGATGGTGGATCACATCACATTCGGGTTTCCTAGTGAGAGAACGAATGGGGTTCCCTGTGTTTTTATGAGCGCACAACTTTGTGCCCTTGATTGTTGCCGGTTATTTTTTAAACTTAATGGCTGCTGGTACTACATACTGCATCTCACTTATACGCTTACACATTGTTTTTGCTCTCTTTCTCTCCTTATTTCGTACTTGTGCTGATCGTGTTCCATTTGCAGCATTTTTTGTGGATTAACCAGTTTCACTACCAAGCATCACTTCGTGCGAGCAGCCTTGGAGGCCGTATGCTTCCAAACCCGTGACATTATTGAGGCGATGAAGAAAGATTGCGGGTAAGTGGGAAGAAGAGAAGGGTGAGCAAGTGTCGCCCTCGGAACTCAATACCGGTTATGCTTACACCTCGGTCGCGGGTTATTAATTTGCGTTTTTTTTTGTTCGATGTTTCATGCAGCATAAACCTGAACAAACTGCACGCGGACGGTGTGATGGCGAGCAACAGTCTCCTAATGCAGCTTCAGGCAGATTTGAGCGGCATTCCTGTGTGTAAGTAATCGACCCAAGAGGTGTTACACCATTACGTTACGTATTATCTCAAGCTCGAGACTGTAATGTCGAGCGGTTAGCTCGTTTCGACTTCGCTCGCTGCGGGGCGCTTGGTTTGATATTGTCATTTTGTCTACAACCGCCAGTGAAAACGGAGGTACACGAACCGGCCGCTCTCGGTACGGCGATGGCAGCGGCTCAGGCAAACGGTGTCGATCTTTACAAGCTGGAAGCGGAAATTCGGTAAGAGAGCGGGTAGTGGAGTGATGAGTGATGAAAATAATTATCCCGATAACGGACGGCCAGTGGTGTGAAGTTTTTCCGATAAAAATATTAGCAATCACCGACTGATAACGGTTGCGGTTTATTTTGCCACCGACTTTTCTCTCTCCTACAGTGGTTACACGGGAGTTCATTCGCACCATGAAACATTCCTTCCGACGACAACTGAAGAAGAACGGAATGCTCGCTACACTAAGTGGAAAATGGCGGTACAGCGGAGTTTAGGCTGGGCCGTTTCGAAGAAGAGTGAAGCTATGACGGGTATGAGAGCAATTGATTATCACATACTGATTAGCAAAGCCTTGACATTCTGCTATTTCTCGTGCCCTCTACTTACAGACGAACGTTATAGTTTACTTGCCTCGATACCTGCGGGACTGTTCCTGGCCGCGACTTTCCTGATGCTGGTCCACTCGCAACAGCGGTGATTCCGTGTGATTCGTGTAGATACGGATGGTGGTATCGTCTGATAAAACTAGTCTATTTCAACGGCTTATTTCAGCTCGTTTACTGAAAACCGCCGACAAAAGACAGCACAACACGTGCGCATGGTGCTTACCTTCTGACACAGTTATTTGCGGTAGCTAATAACTAGATTTTATTTGCAATCAGTTTATACAGAACGCAGGAGAGATAAGGTTCTCGTAGTGCAAAGGCCTCAACGATCGTCACCGTTTTGGTACTTATCCTAAAACCGTACCTTACTGCGAGAATGATTGATAAGACATAAAACACGGAAGAGACATGCTCAATCAACATATATTCCAACGCTCCAAAAGTGCTTAATGCGATTTGTAGGACGCAATCCATAGATATTATAGTTATTATATTAAACGCATTAACATAGGTATCAGCAGAACATCTGGCAGAATTATTTGTTATGACTGTTTTTGAACGAATATAGGGTTGATTTTTTATTGTTATTTATGGGTTGTCTAGAAAAAAGTTTAGATAGTGATTTTTTCTTCATAAAAATACTTTACACTTGCCACGGCTGACATTGATCAGCAAGCACGCTGTATTCAAAATTAGTATGAAATATGAGAAATAAATAAGCAAATTTAACGCAAGTTTAAAATAAAATTGACCATATTGTATCTGTTCACGAGCGCAAAGTTCCTTATCACATTTGCTATCTCACTCGGGTTCTCGTCGTTGTGTGGTTCATGCGCGCAACGGACCGAATGAACTCACGTGCATTCGAAACGAATTCCGGTTGCTAGGTAGCGGCGATGGAGACGCATGGTTTCGCTAACGTTGTGTGTTCAAACGATGTTGGCTGTGTTCATTTCCCTCTAGAGTATAACACACCAGCAAGGACCGCCTGTAGTTGCTATTCTAGGACTCGTCGAACCCGCTTCACCACTACTTGCGCAATAACGAACCACATTCGTATATGTGCGTTTGTGTGAGTGCGCGAAGACCGGAAGTATGTTTCTCGGTCAGAGCAAACTTGCAGATTCACAGTAGTCGGTAACAGTACGGGTATCAAGGCAGTTGCGCGTCAAACGCTCGGTCGATGTCATTTGGGTAGAAGAGAAAGGAAAAGTAGTCGAAGGAGGCAGAGAAGCTAAACCTTCCTTCCGTATGGGTGTTTGCGAGAGCGAAAAGCTCCCAATGGATGGAAAATCGCACGAGATAAGATGAAAATTGATTACCACTTCGGAAACGGATACCGTGAAGTGGATATTGTGTGTATGTGTGTGAGTGCGAGTGTTGGTAATGTGATAAATGCTAAGAACGGCCTGATTCCGAGCAGCGTTTGATACGCGACCCACCAGTATCGATTATGCGTGTCGCGTGTCGGGAAAAATAAGCAATGACCTAAGTGTGATGATGGACTCTGCAGCGACGAAAAGAACGAAACGGAAGGCATGTGATTTCGTACATTTGACGATGGACGGGAGTTTGACCTAAAAGCTTGCCAACAAAGTCGCCCTCAGCAGTGTCCACACGCTAAGTCTGTCTTCCATTAGCGGTACACCAGTTGATGTGTTTACTTGTAAGCGTTGACGCGTGTTGTTAGTTTGGTGCTAGTGTTCTGTGTGAGTGTGCTTGATTATGTTTATTAAGGTACAATGGCAATGAAGCGCATCTATCAACGGCGGAGCGAGTAACTAAGAGATGTGTTGCGACAGATAGGCGCTGATTTTAATTGAATCCCCTCGGTGTTAACGAAAAGTTAGCTACCATCTAGTTCCAGTCCCTGCCATCGCACTGATTGCGTCTCTCCACTGACAACGTCAACACCAACATCATCATCATGTTATCAAGGATTATATTTCCGTTGCTGTTGTTACTGCAATTTTCCGGCCGACTACGTGAGTATGGCATAAGGGCGCCAGAGAAAGATTTGAGCAAAATCGCGTATAACTGAGCAACACGAGCGGGGACCGGCGTAGGACAACTGTGGAAATCAACTGGATTCAATTTGCATGCATAAATAACTAGCGCTCGTTATGGCGGAGATCTGGTAGCTGTGGGAGGGAAACACTTTCTTGTTGCTTCTCGGCGCGTCGATGACGAAGTAGCTGTCATCACGCGTTCGCTTCTCTCATGGTCTCTTTGTCATAGCTTTACAGCTATATCACACTTAACGGATCAACTTGCAGGACGATGAAAGGATTAAAGGTGTGTCGGGCAATAAACAAGCGATGGTGGTGGCAAGACCACTAACTGAGTTTTATGCTCGTTTATTTGGTTGATTTGTAAATAGCGAACAGAGTGCGCACGATAAATCAATTTCATGACCAACGAAATACATAAACATACGAAATTAGAATTTACATACCGTGCCGCTAGCTACGTTGGAGAAATATTTTTGTTTGATCAATTTTCGTATGAACATGTCATGTTTTTTTATCTTAGTAGGACGCAATTTGTGTGCTTGTGTGGCTGCCGTAAGGGGGTCGTGTCCTCACAGAAGCAGAAGAAATAATACTCTCGGTTGACATGGTTTTACCACAAGGGTGCTGCTAGCACGAAATACTGCATTGTATGCGAAGGATACTGCGATGTTTCGGTTTCACAAAAGCACATAATATCCTACGGGTGTGCCGAGTACGTGACAAATGGCACACGTTAAATGAGCAGCGAAGAAGTTCTATCCCTGGAGTACACTCAGGAATCTACTCCGGACACTAACCAACAGCTGAAAGAATACCGCTTTTTGAAATTGTCTTGCAAGCACTTGTTCTACCGCTTCAAGTTCTCTTTTTACACGACTTGCTTGCCTTTGAACCGTTGAGGCTTTAAAACAGCGCCTACTACGTCCAATATACAATAAGGCGCACTTGATTCCCTCCGGGAATATGAGGTAGAAACATGAATGAATGCATGAATGAACATTTATGGCGAGCGGCCGCGTAAGAACAGACGAATCTGGGTGCAAGACGTGAAACAAAAGCTCAATAACGGCCTATGGGAAGGAAGTTTGAACTGACTCGGGGATGTAGGGCAAATCTTCCTTTTATATCTTCTTTTTCTTTCATCGGAGAGTGTCACAGTTGTTGTGGACTAGTTTTGGAATGCACTCAGCTTAAAAGCACTTTGCCGGCATAATAATTGCATGATTCGCCGGAGCGGTTAGCTATAGTACAATGAGTTGGCATGGAACGTGTGATGCAATGCGATTTGCGTCACTGTTCTACAAATCCTATTGTTATCTCTGCACGTGGACCTGTATTATAGGACTACCTATGATACGAGATATTCCGTCAGCTGTGCTAGACACAAATCGTTACCAAATTTTTATGTGTACCCTTTTTATTTTGTAAACTATCACAACAGACTGCGAAGGCATTCGGGCAAAATTCGCCAACTATGAAACGAAGTTTATAAACGACTTCATCAATTTTACGCGTCCGGCCGGCGATATAATGGAACCGATCTACTACGATTACGATGCGGCTAGCAAGACGGACTATGAGTCGGGTATGACTCTAGGCGGTCTGCCAATTCCGGAAGAAACACCCGACCGATCGGTGGCAGCAAACGGTGAGGTTACACGGCCACCGGATATATTTCCAGATCCAGACAAAATCTACGCTTCGTTTGTCAACAAAAGCACGATGAAACGTAATCGATATCCGGGTGAGGAAAATGTGATAAAAGTTTGTAAGTATTTGAAATGCCCTTAACATTTCGTTTCCTTAAATTTCCTTCAATTCCTGTTATTCTGTTTTTCCGAATAGATTCTTCGAAATCGTTACGCAAATCACCGCAAGCACACACAACAGATGAGGAAAGTTCCTTTGATAATCTAAACAACGACATGAAAGGACACGATTTCATAGACAACATAATGTACATCTACTACGGCACGAACGGGAATCTGCGCAAGGATTTGGGTGGAAATGTGATCGTGATTGGAGCAGTTTTTGCACTTGCCCCACAAATTCTGACCATCATCATACTGTTTCTGCGAAATAGGCGCCTGCGGCACTTTAATGCGTTCTATCCGGTCTGCTTGAATTTGCTATTGGCGCTGATCGCTTCGAATCTGTCATTTATTTTGGGCGTACAGGCGACACGGAATGTGATCCGCTGTGAGCTGATTGCGATACTGCTGCACTATCTGCATCTGAGTACGAGCATCTGGTGTTTTATTTACATCTATGTGATTTACGATCTGATCACGAACGAGTGTACACCGAAGCTGAAGTATCATTATTTGATGGGCTACGGTATCCCGGCTGTGTATGTTCTGGTAGGTTGTCGAATTAAACGTACTTCGGTTCAGGAACTACTTCATACACATTTTCTTCTTTTCCGCAGTTTTCATACGCATCATCTATCGACCGGTTCGAAGTTCATCGTTACTGTTGGATGTCGATTCAGAAGGGTATGATCGTAAGCTTTATGGTGCCGATTTCGTTCCTCATCATACTGACAACCGTACTCGGAACGCTCAGTCTCAAACGTATTTCAACAAAACAGACAGAGTTACTGTGCGAGAGCATTGAAAGCATAATAGAAACGACTTCAAAGTGTAATGACATTATCTATCCGCGCTTACCATCACTGGCCGGCGTAAACATGACTATGGTATGTCGCAGCAATAGCTATCCCCAACTGGAGCATGCAAAAGACCGTAACGTCTGCTGTCAGGAGTATGCCGAATGTGTTAATCGCCACTCAGTTGTAACACTGCCGCAGCCAGCGACGGGTGGTATGACGAACATCCCGGGTATGTCGGCGCTAGCCGCCAGTCAGTATGCGATGAATGCGGCAAAACGTTCGTTTGATTGCTACGACACACGGATCGATCTGGGCCAGTTGTCTCTGGCTGAGCTAACCACTCCGAGTATGGCATCAGACGTCCAGGACTTTACCGAGTTCAAGAAGGCGATAAAGTTTGGACTGTTCTTCCAACCGATTTTCTCAGTGTGCTGGTTCTTGGAGGTGATAGCCCTGGAGAACGTCCATTCATGTGTGATGCCGGTAATATTCGCGATAAGTTTCAACATTCTGGTAAGCTGGTTTGTTTATATTCACGATGGGAGGCATTTTTGTACGAATTCCAATGCTTTGTTTTGTAGAATTGGTGTATGCTGGTGCGCACTTCAAACATATGTCCGTATGTCAGTTCAACGACAGAAAAAACGCTTGAAAACCAGCAAGCTGGATCGTGTGGTGAATCCTTGAATGGTACGATCGGACCCGGTGGAGACAACGATGCGACTCAAGCAAGCGTCTGCACCGACACCATTCCGCTGCTTTGTGCTTCCAACAGTGGTTCCGCTGTCATTAGTCCCAGCACGACCGTATGCGCTTCACTGATAGGTTCTGGTGCAACGGTGGCTACTCTGCCACGGAAGTTCTCCACCGCTTCTATCACAGAGGAACAGCAACAGCAACCACTGTTCTACAGTAACTTTATCGGAACTACCAACGTACCAATTTCTTGGGAATCGAGTGTTGATCTAGGTGCGTATCACTTGCACGAAACGAAAAATGCCGACTGCATTAGCACGATCAGCAATTAGACCAAGCCGATACGCTCGTATCTGAACATGTCATGTTTATTGCTATGAGGAAAATTGTCTGGACATTGTGAAACAACTGTGAACCACTGTATGATTAGGGAAATCTAAACTCGAACCATATCAAAACGATACTCGTCATAGTCGGAAAAACTGGCTTTTGGCTGTCAAGACGATCATCAAGTGGTCTGTACAGTGGCACCGATCTTAGATCGGTTACTGGAAACGGCTTTTTGTTGTGATAATGATGTAGTGATTAGTAGTTTGCGATTGGCACCTGATAATCTTCTAGCAACGTTACATATAGAGGAGGAATATACCTATCCATTACCGTTTTCCCAACTTTAAACCATTTGAAAGTATCTAATTCAGGGTGAGATTAGATGTAAAATGAGAGCAGGAAGTAGTGTTAGTCTTTGAGGCGAAATTCGAGTTCATTATGCAATTTGCAATGTACAAGATGCTTTGATATTTTTTCATCTTAAACGTCTCTTTTGTTTGTTTAATGCTGCATGGATTTTGATCTGGCTTTTGCACAATCCATTATCACTATTTCAAAATTTGAGGGTTATGATTACACACAACGAAATTCTTGCAATAACAGGTTCGAAAATTAATTGTTTTCGATT
>JXXB01035974.1:0-10683 GCA_000956275.1 Anopheles koliensis | reverse complement strand
CTCTCTCTCTCTATCTCTCTCTTTATCTCTTTTTCTCTCATTCTACTCGACTAACACATCTATATGCACATGTACACAACGTCATCATGTTTCGTTATTACCTTTACTACATCGAAACGCTTTTACAATCCCTCCCCATACCGACTATGCATGTTTAGAAAGGAGTTTTGAAAGTACAGGAAAATTTGGGTTTGTTTTAAAGAAACGAAGAGAAGTCGGAGGAGCAGCGGCGGTCTTATAAGGAGAGAGTAGGGCGGTGGACCATACACAAAAAAAAACTATACGTCAAAATATGTTGCAAGTAACGTATGAATAATTAATCATCTTGATACATTCCTATTAAACAAAACAAAACAAACAAAAAAAAAACAAACAATGTTGTTATTCTAAGAGAACAAAAAGTATTTTATGAGAGTAAAAAGAGTATAATAAAATATGTTACGCATAAAACAAAAAACAGCCATCAATGGTACGAGTTGTTACATTTCTACGTGTTTCTAATTGTATAAATTGTGTTACTAATTAGCTAGTTTCAAACTAGTGCCACATCTAATTTCCTCTAAATCGAATTTTCCATAGTGTTGCGAAATTATAATACTTTTCTTACTAAAATTAATTCTTTTTAAAATATGTTTTCTTTTCATTGCAACATACTGCCCATCGATTAAATTTAGTTCTCAGT
This sequence comes from Anopheles koliensis, assembly GCA_000956275.1. NCBI lineage: Eukaryota > Metazoa > Arthropoda > Insecta > Diptera > Culicidae > Anopheles > Anopheles koliensis. Next base: position 10,001 of record JXXB01035974.1, on the reverse strand, counting down.
TACTTAATTCATTTTTCCTTATTTCTGCAGGTTTCAATTATTTTTGATGAGCGAGAAAATTAAACAATTATATTTTTATTTTTACAAAGCCGCTGGCCTTTATTGCCTATGAAAATATACTTCCGACTTATACATACATCCGAACATTTTAGTTTCTTTTTGTTATACTTTTATACGTTCCCCTCTTTTACATATATACACACATTCACACAACACATATATTTTGTTTTTTGTAATACATTTACAACTTGGTTTCTGTAGAATATTTGGAGGCATGTTAAATGCCTCTGAAGTTTTGCTGCATGTATATTTTAAATTGAAAACAATTCTTGATATTAAAGTCATTGATATTTTACACAATAATATTGTGAACCATGCAAAAAATATAAATTAAGCGGTTTCATCGTCAATTTATCAAATGTAATTGAAAAAAATCAGCTGTAAAATGGTAAAAATACTATACCAATTCATTTCTAACTCAGTTCATCGTTCCATTTAAAATTTAAATCTATTTTATAAGATTCACTCATGAGTTTGGCTCATCGGTTTTTTAATCACGCTCATCGCTGCTGATAAATATCACCTGAACAGTGCTTGTTGCAGGCAATTTCATATCTTTTGATATTTAACATTATATTGTAAGAAATACAGCTTTATATGGATAGTTGTAATATAATTCACACAAAATCCCTGGAAAACCAGTCGCACATTTCCTTGGTCGATCGTGCCAGCTGAGGAAAAATCTATTTTTGAACATGCCTCATCCGGAACTCCACGGCCGGGAGAATAAAACGCGGTAACGATTTCGCAACAGCGCCTTTGATCGTTTTGATTGCTGGCAGCTGGTTGATGGGGTGTAAGTACATGAGATATTGTAGCGGACAAACACACACAAACACCCTTCGACACACGGTAACGATTATTGTGCTTTATTCTGTTTCGCTTTCCACTGCTCCAGCCAGTCGCGGATCTGTTGGACGTTTGCTACCAAATCCTCCTCGGTGTCGCTCACCAGCTCGTAGATTATCTCCTTCCGATACGCATCCCGTGCCTCGTCCAGTGGTATCTGGAAAATTTCACACTCCATATTCGATTTGATCTTGTGTTTGCCGTAGTCGCGTGCTTGCAGCCGGTCGTACAACAGGGAGGTCGAGCAGCGTATGACGTACACGGCCGCGAACCAACGCTCCGGGAAGAACTCTGAACTGTGGTATTCGACCACATTCCCACCCTGCTGCATCAACGGCTCGAGATAGTCGAGCAAACGATCCTCGTCCAGCACCGGACACTCAAACTCCTCGTCGTACTCTTCCACAAACTTGTTCTCGCTCACGATCTCGCTCACGCTGCGCCATTGCAGACCGAGCTGCTCTGCCAGCCGCCTGCACAGCTCCGATTTACCTGTTCCGGGTGTTCCTTTAAAAAAGCATGATAAGTATAAAAGAGTGTGAGTTTTGTTGTGTGTATCGGACATGCGGCGCACCTGTCACCAAAATATTCGGTAGCACCATCTTTGCAAACGTCCTAGTTCCAAATTACTTCACGCGCGTGTCTGACCGCGTGACGATGTTAAAGTTCTTGTAACTAGTCCGTATTAATGATCCTAGCGTAGGCAAATTTTTTAGTTTAAAGCTGGTTGCACTCCTGCCAAGTTGTTTTAATACGGTACGTAGATTTATTTGTTTTTTTTTTTATTTTATTAAAATTCCTTTAAAATTAACGGAAAATTCGGAAAAAGCTACACCTGCTACACGAAATATTTGTTTATGATTTTGTTTTGAAATATTAACAAACGTCAAAGGCATATTCTGAGTAGAGAACGACATTGATTCATCTAGCTTTCACTGTAGGTTTATACCAGATGCTCTAGGAGATGATTTTAAGCCTATGCCTATAAACGACCAAACTCTTTATTTACAGAACCGGAAACAGCTGACTGGAAAAGCGTTGTGGTTTTAAATTACTGTTGTTAACTAACAGCATAAAACATGTAATTGTGAATTTAGGAACTAATATGTGACAGTATGTTGAATATAATATATTACAAACTAAATTATATAAACATATAATTTTGATCAACATAATTATTTTAAACAAACCAAATTTTTACACATTTATTTTAAAAATCCGAAGCGTGAACCGCTGAATGCATTAAAGAAAATAGTGAAATTATGCACATGGAATGTTCCTGCTAACTTTGGTAGCAGTTCCTGCTGTTTTTAATGCCTTCAAACATCTGTAATGCAACAAATTAGAAGTGAAACCTTTCAAGACAGGCCTATGTAGGATAGGAAGCTGTTTATCATTCATCGTGTTCAAAAAGGGTTTTCGATGCATCGTTATTCTCAACATCACCTAGAAGATCTTGGTCCGAATTATCTTCTACAGGCTCGTGCCACAGATTACGTCAGCAAAGCCAATTTTTAGGGTGAAAATTAACAACCCAGCAAAGCCATTACTTTTCGGCTTCACGCAAATAACCGACTCCGATGTGGCCTACTATATACCATAGACCTAACTAAACTATGAAACGCAACGTAAGGAGCATCTTGGTTAACAATTGCTAGCCAATCGATATTTGTAGTAGAACGACAAACCTGAAGGGACGCAGTTTAGTCTGTCAGCGTTGAACAAACTTGCAAAGATGACGGAAGCAAAAATTTACTGTTTTTTTAGTATGGGTTTTAAGTTACAGCGTTGACGTTGAGGTACGTTTGAATAGTACTGCAAGGTCACAGTAAGAGCACAATTCGATTGATTACAGATAAGAAATTAAAAAATTCAGTATTTTTCAGTCTCGGTTTTATTCTTCTCAGCGCATGTTTTAAATTATATCACGTCTCGTTTTTAAGAAAATCCTTGGAATCGTTTCTATAATATCTACCTCGATTGATGTAAATTCCAAACGTCTCTGTTCGCTCAGCATAACGCACATACGCAACATTTCTTGTACATATTCCCTAAGTATTACTCTGTTTCTGAATATACAAAAATGAAGCGCAACTTAACCCACTTCTTCTCGCACGCGCTACCATTTTACTCAAAAATAACTCCTTACGGAACAGAAGTGATTTGTTTTCGCGCGTGTGTGTGTTAATTAATGTGGTTTTAACATTCAATTTTTCTGCGTACGTTAGTTGTGCAATCGCTGACAAATGTAGCATGAGATGCTTTAAGTAAACTGTGTAAATAAACGATACATTCGAATCCACCGTATTATTCGCAATATTACTAATGTTGGAACCAATTCGTACTTCTTTTGGTTTTTATGATCGACCTTGCTTCTGTCTGGTCGGACTCGGGAGAAAATTAAGCATACTACAACTAAGATAGGACAAAAAAGCATTTTATGTGCTGGATAGTTCTTCGATATTCTCTTCGATAGTTCTTAATATTCTATTCACGAATATTGGAACCAATTCATACTTCTTTTGGTTTTTATGATCGACCTTGCTTCTGTCTGGCCGGACTCGGGATAAAATTAAGCATACTACAACTAAGGACAAAAAAGCATTTTATGCGCTGGCTAAAAAAATTGTTCTTCGATAAAAAAATAGTTTTAGAATAATTCTTCGATATTCTCTGTTATTCTTTTTCTATTTCCCCTTCTCTCTCTCTATCTATCTTTTCTAATCATCCTGCCAATAGTTAGGACTAATCCCATTAGCAGAAACAAATAAATAAATAAATGCTTATCTGAGTCAATTTTTTTGTTCTTTGTCCTGTAAGGAGACTCTCGTTAACTTCCGGGGTTATATTTCAATGCAACGTATTCTAATCTTTGACATGCGTCCTCAGTTATTCGGAGATGAAGAGATCATTGCAACGCAACCCCGCGTTAGGTAAAAACTATTTTTTGATTGAAGATAATATAATGGAATAAGTGGTCAATGAATGTAAAAGAAAAACAAAACCAACACAAATCCCCTGGTTCTTCTGCTGTAGTAACAACCTATGTCATGCTAATCGTCTTACTGGTCTACTAGACTGTAGAACTCCACGGCATTTGAATAGAGAGGTTATATCGCAACGACTAACATTGTATCGCTACGATTGCACCACGGGCCGCCCCGTAAGAACCGTATTCCCATGTGCTATATCTTCCTTGTCTCACTACACTTATTGCTTCCTTGCCTCACTACACACTCTTACCTTCACAACACGAATAGTGTATTATTGTAATAGCGATATGGTGGTAACACGAAGAACAACCCAGTGAAGCGATGGTAACGGCATCATAAAATGGAGTGACTCAGTCCAGAAACCCACGAATCGGCTTTACCGAGTAGGTCGTCACGAAGTAGAAAAAGAAAGAGGTCTAAAGCGAGGTTACGCTTGAATGCGCGCGTTATTTAAGATTTCGTTAAGCATCATCTTGAAAGTTGGAAAATCCTGAAATGATAAAAAAAAAAATCAAATAACAATTCATCAAGAAGCTATAAAAACAAACAAAAATCGTTTTACAGATTTTTGTCGAACATACAGTTTGGATTTAGTCGAGTGAGTGAATGTGACGGTGTATTTTCATTTTTGATCGATATTTTCAACATAATCGATATATAATCGAAACCGATTAAATAATCGAAAATTAAACACCAAAAGTTGAAGAATTTAAATTCACACTAAGAATATGTAATTTATAATACTTGATTGTAATACTTGTACTTTCATAACTATGATAGTCAGAAACGTGCATTTAATTAACTCCTTTAAATTAAATCCAAACCAAAATTTGTAAAAAAAAGCGAATTAATTTCATGTTTAGTTAGTTTAGCTTAGTTTTCATTTAGTTGTGTTCTTAACGAGCGTGTGTTGTAAATAACACCGTAATGAAATTGAATAAGATATGTAGAAATGGCATATTAGGAACTGTCCGATGAAATATACTTTGCAATCGATAAATGAAGTACTAGGCATTCATTATACGTAATTTTGAATCCTGTTTAAAAGTATATTAAAAGACTAAACCAGTATTAGTATTAGCCTTCTGTAAAAGAAGTGAAATCCCTTTCTCCATCACTTTCACTCGATGAACGGTTACGGCGAAACTCAAGCTAAATATAATCTACTTACGTCCGCTCGCTGCAGCATCTGCAGCATATGGATATCGCACGGGATACCCCGATCGCATATGGCTACATTTAGCCGGCCTGGTTCGGCACGCGTTATATCGTGGAGCAGCTTTACTATCTGCTCTTGATGTATGGCACCCTGGTTACTGGTAGCTAGAATCAGCAGAGACAGCAAAAAACCCTCAAGCATGTATTTGCTGAACAGCGGCAACAGGAAGAGCATCCGGCGCGTGCCGAGCATCTCGATTGATTGGAGCACCTGCTTCACGATCGCCGGGTAGCCGTTATTTGTTTTCAATACATTTTCGTATGCATTCATTATCACGGCGAATGCTTCTGGCTGGACGACGGTACGGGCAACTGGCTCCAGCCGGCGTAGTGGGCTCGTATCGACGAAGTACTTCCAGTGAAAATGAAGAAGATCGTGCAATAGATGAAACAACTCTAGTGCCGCGTCTTCGTACCGGTCTACGTCCTCGTTCGTACGGTTTGCTTCCGTTGCGCTCATAGCAATGCGATACATTTCGTCGCTACCGACGGCCGGTAGCAATTCTTGTAAAGTAACACGGATGATGGATGGCACAATGGTACGGTTGTGCGGTTGCTGCACCATCTGCCGGAGGGTACGCAGCATGGTGGTAGCGGTACGCAGTCGATGGACACGTTGTGTTTGCTCTGCCGTGAAGACCTGGTGCAGCAACTCAAGCACGTCTTGCATATCGCGCACATCCAGCTGTGAATGCAAGATATTCACCACGGTGTAGCAAAATTCGAGCAGCGCGTTAATCAACCCACACGAGGCTGGATCTGCCGCGGCCCACGTTGTGAGTTGGATAATATTCCGACATACGCCTACCATTTCCCTGACAATCGGAGAGAGGTGGGTGATCATCGCAATTCGTTTCGCACCCCCATACCCTGCACTGGGAACACATTTAAGTAGGGTCGTGAACTGAACGAGCTCTCTCGTCTGCTGTAAAATTATGTGCCCTTGCTCGACCGGTGGAAGCTGTGCCCAAAGGGATTGCTCCGGAAACTTCAGTACTGTGCTTGCCAGAAATGACAAATACTGCCCAATAGACGGAAAGTCTTGAGAGCGTTCGAAACCTTCCGCCAGATCGAGCAAACACAGACACAGCAGACTCTGAACCTGTCCAGCCGTGGACGGATCAAGATGGTGCAGCTTCTGCTCGACGATGCCTGCTCGAAGGAGTGTCTGAAACACCTGCTCGGACGTGCTCGTGATCGTCGACTCGACCAGATTGTTGAGCACGTAAAAATGCAGCAGATCGACTGCTGCATCCGCACACGGTTTCCATTCCTCGCGCCAGCAGAGGTCTCCGTCATTCACCAGGAACAGAGGCAGGAACGCAAGCGCCGTTGATTTAGCCTCATCTGAAATGGAGATTGTTAACGAACGAGCTGCACCCGATCCAGCCTTTGCTTCACGCGGCGGACCAAGTTGCATGTACTGCTTGAGGTCGCAAAGGAGTTGTGCGAATCTGTTACCGATAAAGGGAGAAGAAGGAGCATCGAATCAGTTTTAATTCAAACTATCTCTAAATATTTTCTAATTCACGAAAATGCAGATACAGTAAGAACATATTTGGAAAACTAAAATTGTACTTGACCAACAGCATTTGTAATCTATGTAACGGACTTAGTTCGCGATGTCTACCATTAAGGCCAAGATTTGAATTTTACAGAGCTATTTCTAGAGCAACAAATTTATATTTCATTTTGAGACATTAAAATCAAACACTTCATACAAATAAAAGTTGAAAGCATCCAACCGTAACCATTTGGATATTGTGTGACAGATACACTGATTTGCCCGAAGTATTTGTGAATTACAAATACAGATTGATGGACGTTGTAGGTCATTGATTAAATTTTGAACATTCGAATTACATTACGTGGTTGGAAATATATGTATGAAGCAATTAATCCTAACCAGTTTACTGACAATTTACATAAACTTGTTAACAGAAGTAAAAATACTTCTAACCAAACTATCAAAAGACAAAATTCGATTATCAATCATTTAATTGGCAGTTTTCTCATGGAGCTTTATCTATTATATATACATCTGACGTAATATATCAGATAAGTGTATAAATTCGCTGCAACTTAACTATATTATTATGTACCAAATCTTTCATCAAGTGGCCTACTTATTTGCAAAGCATAAAATAAAAATCGAACATAGTTCATACATAATTTAGAAAGGTTTTTAAGTAGCGTTACGTGCTCTCATGATACGAAAAAATAAAATATGTAGTCAACTCACAATGGCGAGAGATCCAGTTGATGCACCCCCTTCAGCAAGGCGCATAGTTGCGCTGGTCGTAGTGCACTGCTGCTAAGACGTACGAAAAGTTGCAATTGCTCGTTTGTTGCTAGATGTACCGCTCTGTTAATCGAGTCAGATCGCCCATAACTGCTCGAACACAACCGCAATAGCATCTTGCTACCTGTGAGATAGTCCGGTAGTGTTTCCAGTGGATCTATCATCTGGCAGAACTGCAAGGGCTCATCGACCATTTCAAAAAACGCATCGAAACCCTGTCGATATGGGCTTTCCTTGTCCTCCATCAGCCACCGAAGCGTTTCCTCATGCATCTCATCCGGAAACACGCCTTGAAGCCGCATAATTAGATCAATGCACATTGAAACGAAACGGCCACGCTCGGAAACACCCTGAAAAATTAAAAAAAAATTAAAATAAAGCATCGCACCGTGAGGAATGGCAGCGACACCAACTTACATTCTCGTCCATGTCGTTATTGTCTAGCTGGGCCAGGTCACGGTAGGTGCGAAGAAACAGGGATCTAAGTAATTGTCTGATTAGATCACGGGCATACGGCGTTACGAGCCCCGGCCACACGGTTTCATTCGTGTTTGTCTCATCGATTTCTCCGTAGTGGAGGCCACATACGTACGTCCACACATGGAACCTCTCCATAAGAGTGTGTGCGTTGGTCGCATCGGTTGTATAATGTAGCAGATTTTCTAGTACTAAGTTGATGGTAATGTCAACGGTTGGGTTGCCGTATGGCCAGCCGCGTTTAATATATAGGCGAAGAAATTCACAAACTTTATCGTGAAAAAGTTCGTCCAACTCATTTTGTCTGGCATAATTAAGAATGTCGTGTACGGCCACGGCAAGCTGCCGACCCGCTTCTGCGATAAGTGTCTCATTCCGGTATAATAGCTCCGACAGGGCGGATAACGCACCGAGCGCCCCGTCATGATTTTTATCCCAACCGCGCGCCAAGTACGCAATGTTACTGACAATAGACGCATCGACGTCTATAAGCCTCATCCAAGAGAAGCACTGTTGCAGTACATCCATCATTGCAGTTACGTCCTGCTGGCAGGAAGCATTATTTATCCCACCCGGGATATGGTCTGGTATCTTGCCCTGCTGTAGCATGACGAACAAAGCACAGTAATCGTTCACTGAGCTTAGCAACGCGTGCGCATGTGCCTTAGATTTCTCAACGAATGTACGTTGAAACAAACCCATTTCGCTGCGTTTCTCTAGTACATTATCATTGATCGCACTTATTAATCCGATCCCAAGGATAAACTTCTGCAATAAGATTGATTGCACGTAATGCACAAATTCTCCGAATTGGGCCGGCTGACGCAAGGCGATATTCGTGATCATTCCCGCGATCTTGTTGCGTTGCAGTGTCGGTGTCGTTACAGGCAGATTACAGTAGAGGTGTACCAGCATTTGTTGAATTTGCAGGTGCTCCTGGTCCGATAATGAGCCCCAGTCGTGGTGGATCACCCGTTCGACCGTGGTGGCCATGTAAAACCACAAGTAATGGTTGTTCATCGCTTCGAGGTGCATTATGGAGACACGCCAATCGATGGTTGTACGTCGGTACTCTTCTAGCTGGCGCTCGATAGCGGCCTTTTCATCATTGCTAGTACTTCCGTGATACAGTCGCGCCAGCAAGTGTTCGACATCCGGAAACGTTACCTGTTCCTGACGGGAAAAGTGACGCGATAAATGTGTAACCTCACTTATCGACTTCATGTATCCCCAGAATAGAGCTGCTGCTCAAGTGTTACGATTCCCTAACCTCAACCCCTCATCAAATCTTACCATTTTATTTTGCTGTATTTGCTGTAGTCGACGGTGAGACTTATGTTGATTGCAATCTAGAATGATGTTCTGCAGGATTTTCGATTCGTGTTTGCCACCCTCAAATGCGATTTGGAATGTATTTTTGATTGTTGATAGTTGTATAAACCGAGAGACACAAATACACCACGAACAGCCGGAATCCCGATGTTCCGGTGTTATGCGGCGGTCGGGAAACGCCCTATACAACAACGGCACGATGTAAGCGAGCGTTGTTTCTCGCACCGAAGCGAACAGAATACAGCCGGAGCCTTCCTATACGAGTACACTAAGCCGCCGCAAGTGTAGCATGAAAATGTACGCCATCTTGAAGTATGAAAAACAATGATACCAGATTTAGCAGGGGTTACTTGGGTTCAAAACTGAAGCAAAATTTTCCAGACTGCTGCATTGCTGCATGCCCGCCCTGAATAGACGGATCGTACAAAACGGATAGCTGCGGTTGTCCAATACTTACAGGCATGACCACGGATACAGAACCGGTGTTATTTGAGAAGGAAAAACGCCACCAATTTCTCCGAAACACACGCACAAAAAACGGAGGAGAACGCAAAAAACACAACCGCACAGTGAAACGGACAAATGATGAAATGAAATTTTGTAAACCGGAACTCCAGGTTGGTAATGGTGCAAAGGGCTGTAAGACAGCTTTGACAGATGAGTATCTTATTGCGGTTATTAGACGATGAAAAATACTGTCAGATGGTTTTGGATATTTTCTGTCAAACTGGGCTCTGGCGCGGCGTTTGGCATAAAAATCCACCCGCTCG
>JXXB01035973.1:0-13564 GCA_000956275.1 Anopheles koliensis | reverse complement strand
TGCTGCTGCTGCTGCTGCTGCTGTTGTTTTTGATCGTTCGTTGCACGTAAGCCGGCAATCAGCGAGTTTTGTTGCTTCTGCAAATTAATCAAACATAGCATTAGACAAGCCCCGATTTTAAGCTAACCAGCTTGCAACCATACCGCCACATTGTTGGCCCGTATCTTCTTCAGGCAACCCTCCAGCCACGTACGTATGGTTTGTTTGGCGACCTCCTCCTCGATGATGTACTCAAACTCCTCGCGCGCCAACAACTCCTCCAGCTGCAAGGCCTTCCGTATGTCCACCGACCGGTATGACAGCATGCTGCGGAAATGCGGGGGTAATTAAACATGTACACTTTTTTTTTGTGACCACTTTCAGACTCACTTGATGACGTCGTGGAACGTGACGTCCTCGCCGTTGTGCAGCTTGTCCAGCTCGTAGCACATGTACTTGAACAGCAGCCGATCCTTCTGCGGGTCGCACTCGAGGCGTCCCTTCAGCAGCCGCAAAATGAACTTGACCCGCCGCACCGGTATGACGCCCCGCTGATGGATGTCCACGATGTTCCACGTGTTCTGGAAGTTTCGTATGTCGGCATACGAGAGCAGGGCGTCCTCTTCGTTCGAGTAGAACAGCGAAAAGTTCTCCATGATAATAGCTGTCGGTGACGGAGAGAGAGGAGAAAGGCTCGTTACAAATCGCAACCCGCAGCAACCCCAGGCCAGCTGGTTCCAGTCCCATCCTGCCCCGGGACATTACCGACTAGCAGGTTCAGCACGATGTACGTGATGATGACGTAGAAGGTGCAGAAGTAGATCAGGCTGGCGGTGAAGTTGCCACAGTCCGTCTCCCAGTAGTTGGCCGCCGGCGTGCAGTACGGCGGCTGCACCATACAGTCGTGCATGATCTTGTTCCAATCCTCACCGGTCACGATGCGGAACAGCATCGCGACCCCTGTCACCGGTGAACCGAAGTTGGCACGGCTGGAGTTAAGGGGATGGAAGCATGCGGTGTCCGGAGAATGCAGGAATTCAGGTGCGAGAGATAATTTGTAAACGGAAAACAAACAGAGTTCCGAACAAAATGTGCGATGGAGGTTTTTAACGTGCGTACGCATCACATCACATTCGGTGTGGAAGGATAACGAGCAAACGGGAACCGGGGAGGGGAAATAGAGGGCATACGGCGAACGTGTACGGTGGGCGCATCACGGGGAGAGAGAAGAAAATTCCAGATAAATTAGTACCGAAAACTAACCCACTAACCATTCGCAGCGGTAGCGTACCGAGTAGTGTGTAACGTTTCTGTTAAGCATACTGTTTGTTTAAGGGATCTGTTTTACTAATACGCACGACAGCAGAAAGACACACTACATGTATTGTGAGCTACAGCGAGAGCTATTGTATCGAAACGGGAGACGGATGTTTTTGTCGGGGTACGGTATGTGTGAGGCTAGCATACATCGCGTTCCGATAGGTATACCGGGGTATAAGCAAAGAAAGAGCAAAATCAAACCAATACGTTCACAGCGCTTATTGCCAGCTGATCGGAGCAGAGCAAGAGCTCCACCCCATAAGCTAGGAAGTTTGATCAACACTAGGCATACACGGAGAGATTAGAACAACACATTGCAGTGCAAACTGTATACCCTAAAGGAGCTTTGGTGTTTGGTAATATTTACGCCCCAAAGGTATGCCGTTCGCATCACACCAATGTCAAACTGATATTCTTTGCAGGGACTAGATTGTAGAAGCCGTTAAAGGATCGTACTAAGCACGATAAAATATTCATTAGTTTGTATCGAAACACTATTGATCATATCTTGGTTTAATCGAGTTCAATTAAAAAGTATGACGGAATTCTGAATATACTAAAACGTCAGTAAGGGTTTTACGAATCTTTGAAAAGAACATGGTAAGCAGCCCATGATAGCTAGCCTACTGATCTTAAATGATTTTAGTTCGAAATAATTCATGAGCTTAAACGCGAAATACAATCATAAATTAGTATCGTTTTCAAAAAAGATTTCGTTCGAGAATATGTTTATCGATTATGCGATATTAAACATTGGTTTTAAAACCCTATCGATCAACACGATTATGATCGTTTGCATGCGCAGGTCAGTCGATTCTGTATATCCAGTGGCAACAAGCGCCTATGCTACTATACTAGCTACGGTGCTAAAGAATTCTGCTGCTACGAATTGTTAAAGCGAATGAGCGAAGCTAGCAAATGTGATGAAATTGTTGATAATCGATGATGATCAATGAGCGGCATGTATACGATAACACGATAGCAGACAAAAGCGGACGGACTTGGCTTGGGGCAAGCAGAACGATAAACTATTCCCTCGCCCGGTGTGTGCTTAAAGCTACCGAAGCTCGAAAGGAACCGACGAGCGTGGGCCCTTCGAGAAGGCGCTTTTAATACACATCGGCGATCGGATTTCCCACACTTGGGTGCACGCTGCTAAAGACGAAGCTGCACACAGTTCAGCGTTCTCTAGCGTTTACATACCAAACATACTTTACTATGGCTATTGTCATACGCGCACGCTACCCGCCCGATAGGATGGGTCTTTTCAACAGTGTAAAACATCACGACATCAACTAGCTGCCCGAAAAATGAATACCAAAAATGGGTCCGAAAATCCGGCTAAACAAATCAGTTTCGTTTGGAGCTGAAAACAATCGGCAGAATAATGAATGTGGTTGGGGTTTTTTTTGAACACAACATAGCAATCCCGGCGCATCAAGCACCGACGCGAGCAGAAGAATTAGAATGCAGAGGACAGAGTGAGCGAGAGAAAGAGAGTGAGACAGAGAGATAGATAGAGAGAGAGGGGAATCAATCTACAAACTTCAATCACAACAACTAGGGACAAAAACGGGAGAAAATTTTTGCAAAACCGAACCGAAAAAACGGAACGAAATAGACAAGAGTACAAACGGATGGAAAGAAAAGATGTAAGTGTGTGGGATGTGTGTGTGTGTTTTTTTTTTGACGACAAATACACACAATAGAATTTTTAAAAAAGATGTTTAAAAAAGTTATACAGAGACGGAGATGTGGGAGAAGAAAAAGAACATAAATAGGGCAGAGAGAACGAGCATTCCATATGAATATAATTTTGGAGTAAAAGAAGAAACAAACACTGTTTAAAACGGACTGGAAGCACTTACTGGACTGGACGGTTGACTTTACCTGACACTGGGCAACCACTTGTGGCTTCACAGCCCAAGTTGGCAAACCACTCGGGCGCGTATCTATCTAAAGCGAAAGCTCTATATCAAGAAACGTTTGTGTTTGTGTGTTGGTGTGGTTGATGTATCATCTGACTAAGAACGAACGATAAGTAGCATTTTACTGCGATTTGGTCTGTTGGCTAGCTACCTATTAGTTAGTGCACGGCCTAGTATTTTTTTCTGTTATACTGTTATACGTGGGAGATCACATTACGGTGGCGGATACCATCACCTTTCCATTTTGTATGCTAACCACTGCGCTTCACAAGGCAACCTTTAAGAGACCTCAGATATATTATGCAGCGAAACGTACCCGAAGCTCGTAAAAAGATGGTATCAAAGTTGCGCAAAACAAAAAACCTTAAATTTGGTGGATCATTGAACGGAAAAAATGGATGACATTGAATGTATAATGACGACAACACAGAGCGGGATGAGAAATGATGGTTGCTATGACAACGACGAACCAATAAAGATATGCTGCACCTTGAACGGAAGCTGACCGCACGTTTGTGAAATATGTAAAATAAAAAAAAACTGTTGCTAAAAATCGGCCAATACTGAACGAAGCGTTCGCTTCCGGTGGCTGGTCAGTTTGTATTCGTGCTTCATTCAATACCTTACTAGCTAGATGCGTTACACAGGGCATCTCAACAACATGGGAAAGAAAAATGCGCCAAACAATTTTGCCTCGTACTCGTACCACCAACTCCGGGCGGAAAGATTCACCGACGGAAAGATGAGTAAGGAAGCTACACAAGCGCTTTGGTATCTGGTACGTTCCCAGAGCACATAACCTGGCAACGAACATTGGTGCAGCTTGCTCGCATCTATTCCGGCAGGGAACATGTGGGGGCTCTAGGGAGAGCTCTATCGCACTCTCTCTCTCTCCCTTTCCCCTTTTCGTTCAGCATTGGTCGATGGCAACTGTCTTTGTTTGTTTTTGCTTTGGAGCTTTCTGCTACGATTCCGGTTTGGCGCGATCGGAACCTCGCAAGGGATTTTTTTTATTTGGGTGCGGTAGGCTTACTTCAAGTGGATCCTATACGGACCTTTTACGATGAGGGTGAGAAAATGAGGAGAGTGTTCGCTAGGCAGTACATGGAATTTAGTTCCGAGGGCCATCAAGTAGGCCGATTAGTCGGTGTGATACTAGTGGAGGATAAGGAAGTGGCTGTCCTGTTGACATTAATATTTGCAAGGTGTTAATATGGTATTTAGCTAGTCTCTAATTAAGGTATCCTGTTCTGCGAGTAGCCAACTTCAGATAGCATTTCAAAAATCTGCCCCCAAAAGTATGCAACCCGCAGGACAAGCCACTGGATTGGTAATCCAATTCGTTTATGTCATACAGAACACACATGGGGAATAGGTTGCGGACAGGATTGTTATTGAACTGAAGGGTGTAGAAACGAAAACTCTGTAAGAAAGCCAGCTGCCCGAGCAGCACCCGGGACTGTCCGAGGAGGAACAGGGACGAGGGGGGATGGATGGGATAACACTGGGAATACTGGGGCTAAGCCACAACTAATCGACCCCAAACTAAAGACCCGCTCTCCGGCGGACCCATACGACGGTGGGGTGTGAGGTGGGAAGGGGAACTACTTACCGCCCGATGCCTTCGCCGTACTTGACCGTGCCGAACAGTATCGTACCGGCGAGGGCGTAGAAGAACACCAGCAGAAACATGCCGAAGATGATGAAGAACGACTTGCACACCGAGACACCGACGGTAAGCATTAACATTTTCAAGGTCGTATGCTTGCCAGTTATTGTGAAAAATCGCAATATGACAACCATAAAACCAATGAAATATGATAAATCGCTCTGTGGAAGAGACAGGGGGGAGTGGTGGTTTGATTCGTTGGCAATCATTTGCCGGTCCATTCGGGACGGACGTGGTGTTTGGCTTACTCTCAGTGTGGTCTGAAGGAAGATCCAGACGACTCCGGCGACGGTCACCAGCAGATCGTAGCGATTACGGCGCGACTGCCAGTAGCCACGCGGTGTGAACGCGATATTCTTCATCACCACCTCGATGACGAACACGAACGTTAGGATGGTACTAACGATCACCAGCCGCTCGGTATGCACTTCATCCTTCGTCCACTGGAATGTTTTGATGTGAAAAAGAAGAAAAAAAAAACAACATTAGTATAACACTGTCATATAGGGAAGCGTCGTGCGGATTGCATACATTTGACGTTTATATGCTAACTTGTTTACACTGATACAGGGTTTGTCAGGATAGAAAGAAAGACGAAAGATCCATTGAGGGGAAACAAACAATATAAACAATAACAATAGCTCAGAGAGCAAGGAATGTTAGCTCCGACCGACTTTAGACGTATCGCGATTTAATCAGCTTGTAGCTTCTTCTAATCGCAACAAGCTTTGTGCTCGCTTTCTGACCCGCAAACCCTGAGTTAAAAGCGTCAAAAACTTACCGTGATCGACAGCAGCATACTGTTGACCAGCACCACGACGGCGATGCACCGCTTGAACGCAATGTGCTGCGTAATGTCGTACACGAACGCCCGGAACTTGCGGCCGTCGGGGCGGGGCGGCAGGTGCAGCGGTTGGGCAATCTTCAGTCGCTTCTTCAGATCGCACCAGCGGCGCTGATCGACCGTCAGCAGCGCGGTACCCTTGTTCTCGGAGTAGTTCGCGATGACCACACCGACGAACAGCGTCAGCCCGATCATGCACCCGAGAAAGATGTACACGTGGATGTAGATGGCGTGGACCGGACCGAGCGCCTTTATCAGCACGTCCCGCACATCGATCCAGCCCTTGTACGATAGGACCTCGAACAGTGCCAGCATCGCGTCGCCGATGTTGTCGAAGTTGAAGCGCCGCGGGTTGGCCCAAACGCGCGGTACCAGCATCGATGGGTACGATTCGTTCACACCCGGCGTCAGCTTCATTTTGGTGACGAACACCCGGCGCATAAACACGCCGACGCAGTCCTCGCGCTTCTGGATCGTGGGATCGTTGCAGCGCGCCAACCGGCCACCGTACAGCTGCACGCCGTAGCTGGCGAACACGAACATCAGCAGGATGAGCAGCGTCGATACGAGCAGGATCTCCTTGAACCCGCGGCACAGCTCGTACACGACCTTGCGCATGTGCGGCACGAGCGTGAAGATTCGCAGCGGGCGCAGGCAGCGCAGTATCATGAGCAGCTGGGCGGACGAGTTGCTCGGCACCTGGCGCGGCATCCAGATGAGGAAGGACGTCGAGACGACGTAGATGAACACGTCCAGCACGGACGCGACGTCCTTGATGTAGGCCTTCGGTGTGAAGAACAACCCGTCGGCCAGGATCTTGAGCGCCAGCTCGAGGCTCATGAAGATGACGAACGCGTACTCGGCCACCTGCAGGGCGACGTGCTCCATCACGCGGTACTGGGGCGTTTCGAACATCATCGAGATGCAGGAGAGCGTCGTGACGAAGATCATCACCCAGTCGAGGTACGTGACCAGCCCGAGGAAGTTGCTGAAGGGGGAGGAAGGAAAAAAGAATTTAATTTAAGTTTAATTCAATCACACCACGATAGTGCTTTTGGACCGTGTGCCGGCAACGCGAGGACACCTACTGGAGACTTTTGTACTGCACCTTCCGCTCCTTGCCGGTGAGCGGATCCTTCAGCCGGGCGTCGTACCGCCCGTGCACGATGCGCTGGCAGATCTTGCGGAAGCGGCTCTCGCGCGGCACGGCAAACAGTGGCGTATCGAAGAACGGATGGTTCTCGCGCAGGTCCTCCTCGCGCTGGTTGCGGCGCATCTCCGCCTGCTGCCGCTTCGCCTGCAGTATCTTGATGTCGAGATCGTGGGGCCGCGCGCGGGACGACGTGACCCGGCTCGCCGCACCGATGTCACCGTTCTCCATCAGATGCTCGTACGTTTGCTTCAGCTTGATCGAGCCGCTGCGCACCGAGCGGCGGATCGAGCGGGAGCCGAACTTCTTCTGATCGACGCGCCACGGTTTCGTCTGCGTGATCGTGCCCTGCGGCTTCAGGCCCGCCTTGGTGCCGCCGGCAACCGGCAGCATGGACGAATCGCCCAGCATGAGCCGCTGGTTGTTCGAGTCGTTGATGATGTGCGTGATCGCGAGCTTGCGCAGGTCGCTCCCGACCATGCACACCTTGGCCGTCTTGTTCATCACGTTGATCGGGCGGTGCTTCTTGTAGGCGATCCGCGAGTCCCAGCACTCCGGCATCGGGCGCTGGTAGCCCTCGAGGTCCTCCGGTTCCATCTCGAGCACGAACTGCTTCATGAACGATTCGCGCACCTTCGGCAGGGTGAAGTCGTTCGGGATCTTGTGCAGGATCGCCATCTGCGGCGAGTCGGGGAACTTCTCGAAGATGCGCAACCGGAACGGGAGCGTTTCCTTGATCTCGGCGCTTTGCTCGCGGAATTTCAGCTGCTTCAGCTTCTTGATGTCCTCGTCCAGCTCGAGATTGTCGAGAATGACGGCCACGAACAAGCTTAACACGATCTGGAAGAGAGAGAGAGAGAATGGGCACATCAGGGAAGCGAGCTTGGAGCTGAAGGGACGAAGGGACAGCCCACTTACCAGCGTGACGAACAGATGGTAGAGGATGAAGTAGACCGCGACGAGCGGCGTGAGCGTTTTGCTCGTCCGTATCATCGTCTCGTCCATCACCTCCACCCAGGCCTCCTGCGTGAGGATCTGAAACATGGACATGAACGCGTCCGGGAAGCTCTCGAACTTGGTGTAATCGCACAGGAAGCAGAACAGCTGCATCGAGATGCTCGAGCTGATGATCAGCAAGCACATGGTGAAGATAATCAGCGAACCGAGCTTCTTGCCCGGGCCGAAGATTTTGTACACGAAACCCTCCAACATGGGGGACGCCTTGATCAGCCGGACGACCCGCAGCACCTGGAAGTAGGTGAACCCGCTCATGTAGAGCGCCGGGATAACGTGCAGCGTCGTGCCGATCGCGAGCAGCAGCTCGAACTTGTGGATCGAGTGCTTGAAGTAGCTGCGCCACCCGAGACAGTAGATTTTGAACAGCGTCTCGAGATCGAGAAAGAACGTGAACGCGACCTCGATGTAGTAGTACTTCTCGTAGAACACGTGCCGCGGTCGGCCGTCGTGCTTGAAGTGCATGGTCGCGGTGACGATCCCGTTCGCGAGGATGACCGACATCACCAGCATCCGGAAGTAGGGCGAGCGGAGGATCGTGTGGCAGATCTCGGGTGCGATTCCGCCGTGCTTGTTGTCGTCGATCGTCACCAGCTTCCAGCCGCTGTCGTCGCCAGTGATGGTCTGCGAGGCGCTACTGTTCTGGATGTGCCCCCGGACGCCCCACATCTGCTGGAACTGGACGCGTATCTCGTTGAACGTTTCCGTGATGACGGCGATGAAGACGTTCTTCACCAGCCAGGCGAGGAAGAAGATCATCGTGCTGAAGTAGAAGGCGGCGCGCCACGCCGGCAGCGAATCGATCGCCCGGTACATGATGAACACCCAGCCCTCCTGCGATGCCGCCTGGTAGACGGTGAAGATGCTGGTCGCGATGTCCTCGAAACCGGTGAAACCCATCGCGTAGTTCGTGAGGAAGTCCATCTTCATGCACTTCATGCCGGTCGGGCACTGGTAGCCAGAGTTGGGATCGAGCGAACAGAACGTGTCCGGGATGGCGAGCGAGTTGATCGTCAGGCTCTCCGGCTCGGTCGTGTTCAGCACGCAGTGGTTCTTCAGCTCGCCGAAAAACTGCACCCCCAGCAGCCCGTACAGGGACATGAAGAACAGGAAGAACAGCGTCACGTTGTAGATTTGCTGGCTCGAGCGCTTGAAGATCTGGTTGATGCGGCTCTTCGGCATCGAGAACTTGAGGAAGACGCGCAGGAAGCGTATCATGATGAGGGGCCGGGGCGCACGGACCGTGCTGAGGTACGAGAACTTCGGCACGATCGCCAGCATCTCGAACACCTGCAGGCTCACCGACAGCCACAGGAACACCACCATCGACGCATCGAACTGGCACCAGTGGTCCTTGAAGTACGGTGCCTCGCCCTGCCGAGGAAAGGTGTGAAAGATGTGTGATTAGCAAAACGGAAGCAGTGGAGTGCCGCCGCTAATGGTCGCTTACCCGCAACGCGCCCCGGATGTGTATCTTCGCTATCATCTCCGAGGTGAACAGCAGCGTCGCGACCGTATCGCAACAGAACGTACAGTACTGCAGGAACGGGTAGCGTTCGAACGTTTTCGGCGTGTTGAGCGACACGGACGTCAGCGATATCAGGGCACAGAGCCGCATCAACCGCCGAACCCATAGCTATAGCACAGTTGGTTGGCGCGGAGAGCGAAAAACCCAAGCGTTAGTACGGAGGCCATGGTGCAATCGGGGTTTGGTAAACCGTAGCGCATCCGTGTATCGATGGAATCGATTTCGGCAAGGGATTTTATGGTGCCATCGTGCGGAACGGTTTTTTTGCTGGTTGTTTTTTTTTTTTTTTTGGTTTGCGGAACATGCTATACCGGCCCCGGGTCGGGTGACCGTACGGTTTGGCATTTAATGTGCGTTCTGCTTTTAGGGATTGTATTTTTAGATCTGGTTTACTGAACGCGAACGCATGCGGGAAGGCGAGAAATTGTTTGCATTCGCTATCAAACACTGCGAAACATGCTTATGTACGGTAGCGATAGCGAAATTCGGTGAGATAATATGAAATACTAACAATGTGTGCAATTAAGCGAATATTGTAAGTAGGGAAAGTGTATCAGCGTCCTGGAAGTTTCACAAAAAGATCTCGCAGTTTTTGAAATTATTAAACTAGTGGTTCACATTAGGCAATAAACGAACGCTAGTGTTTTATATTTACATTTTTCCATGCTGTGAATGAGTTTGAATAAAAATTATAAAGAAATGAATAAGAGCAAAACTTTTTTTTGGCTGTGCGAAAAATAAGTTTGAATGTTTGCACGTTGCTACTACATTTGATGGAAATCGCTCGAGCCATTTTACTACTCTTTATTTACATCCGAAATTGATGAAATAGAGCAAAATCATAACTATAGTTTCAAAACAGGGAGTGGCAACTTGACACAATGAGGTAATTTTTTATGTTTACCAGGTGATGTGTAGCGGATTGCAAAAATTGCTTTTTAATGGATGAATGAATTGGTTAAAATCGTTTAAAAAACTGTTTAACAGTTTCATCTTTGATTAAATTACAATTTTTTATGATTAATGGCATTCGCTTCATTGTAAAATTTAAGTATTGCATTCGACCTTCCAGAAACTGACACATTTTCCCATGGCATGTTTAATACTCGTATATAACATGCAATATTTTAAATAGGTAAAAAATCGTGCAATAGGTACGAAACTTATTAGATGTAAAAAAGACATTTAAATCAAATAACATTTTATTATACGAAAGCTCGTTCTAGTTCGAATGCAAGAATGCTTTGGAATGTTAAGCAAAACTGATGTGAGAATATTATCGTCCATTATAATAATCTAATTCAATGAAAAATGAATTCAAATTAGCTCTGACTAGATTAAGCCAATCTAAACAAGCCATAACTTCAGATTTACTCATTTAGCTAATTATTAGCTAATTTATTTCTTCTAATTTCATCAACAGTAGTTTTGTTTGGCTTTTACTGATATTTATCTGAATTTATTTTGATTTATGGTGCAATACAAATAATTTTAATTTATACCACTTTCAAATTTCATACTCGCTTACACTGAAGACTGTAAAAAAACTCAGTAAAACAAATATTCGATCTTTTTTAACAAATAAATAATATTCGTTTGAATGATGAATGGGTACGATATCTATCGAGTTAAAAAAATCTTCTTCCCTTTTTATGCATATCCTACTTGCAAACTACTGATCTCTAATTTACCGATTCTCCACACCTTTTTCACTGTAAAAAGTTATCCAAATTCCTCAAAAAGTTCAATCTTCCTTCTCCCTCTCCAATTTGACGCTTTACTATTTTTGTCGATGGAGACGCCTGGTGTTTGGTAGGCGCTGGTCAAAGCACATACCAGGCGTCTCCATCATTATCACCATCGTGGCATGCCATGGAATGCAGAAAAAGTCGGGCACCCTTCAAAGTTCAACGCCACACGGTCATTTCACCCGGATTTATCACCATGGAGTCGGTGCGGTAGCCCGACCGGAACGGCTCAACTATCGCCCGCCGGCATGATTCGCAACGCGGGCGCCATGGCGAGGCCATAAATACCATCATCGAACGACACCGGCGACGGTAATGGATTCGTCGGCCAGGTGCCGTGCGACAAACCGACAAATGCATAAACCGGAGTGAAAGCAGCCCACTAGCTGGTCGATGTCGGTACGCACCGCACCGGCGAAGGGTGCGCCACCGGCAATCGAACTGATTAATCGATTCCGTCCGCGAACGGGAACGAGTCGGAATCGGAAACGGCATGTTTATGGCTTCGGACGGTGGTACTAGTGTGGTAGCGTGAAGCTGGCCAACCGGCAATGTGCAAGCAGGAAGCGGGGGTGAGCATAAGGTGTGGCAGAAAGTGGTAGAAAATGAAAGAAAAGAATGGAAGCAAATAAGCGAGTGTGAACGGGTGGAAAGATTAAAACAGAAAAGTCACACCTCACACGCGGTGGGTGTGTGAGTTTCGCTCAAACGACAATACCTTCGCTACCTACGCATGGTCAGCATGGCTGGTGGTTTATTATGGTTGGGTAATCGGTTTAGCAGTATATTTTTGTTTTGCTTTGTTTAAATTCTATTTAGGCACGTTCGCGAGGCGGTACTGATTAATGATGGTTAATTATGGAGAGCGCTACGGTATTTCGAACGGCTGCTGGTGATTGATTCGGGGTTGGATGGGTCCCGCAAACGCAACGAGCGAACGAGGTAACAAGTAACGAACGAAATAATGATAAAACAGTGTATTAAACAACAACAACATCACACATCACAACACGTATTAAAACATTACGGAACATTCGCAAGTCACTACTACGCACGCACACACATACGCACACACATACGTACACACTTGGAGCCCACACGTGGGAGAGGGTTACAAGGGAGGGAGGAATACTTAATGAAGGGAAGAGTCGTTACATCGTTCACGAGCTCTTTTAAGCTCGTTTTTAGCACAAATGGTTCGTATTTAGTACGGAACGTAAGGGCAGAAAATAACCAAACGGAACACGCAATGAAAGTGACACGTGTCAAAGGGATCATCCTATCGTACAGGGTGGAGAGGGAGAGAAAGGAGGAGGAGGAGCTGGTGGAGGATAACAAAACGGCCCACGGTACCTTATTGACCCACTCGATGTCGGCGCTCTCGTTGAGCGACTCCTCCGGCCCGTAGTCGGCCAGCACCGGTTCGCCCTTGATGCTCTGCTTCCGGCCCAACATGTTGCTGCTTTTCTTTTTCTTCTTCGACGCGGACGTGCTGAGGCCCGTGACCGCCGTCACCGTCGCCGCCGCCGCGGTCGTCGTCGTTGTCGTCGTGGTTGCTGCTCGTACCGTCGCCGTGCCGCCGAGATAACCTTGTTCACCGCTTCGGCTAGGAATTTTTTTTTTTTTTGGTTGAAAACGTTCTGTTTATTTTTTTTCTCCTTCTTCCTTCTTTGCCCGTTTGATCAACCAGTTTCGCACCAGTTCAAGATGGCGGCTGCGTCATACAGCCTCCACCGCAGGGGAGGCAGTACGAAGGCCAACCACCACGCCCCTGGCCGTAGTTCACAGCACGATGCACATCGTACGCACCTCAGAACGGAATATGCTCACTAACGAACGTTTTTCTGCAGCTTCCGCACGGTAGCGATTGTGGAATCATCTCGAAAAACGGCCAACGGGATGCTTGCATCTCCCACACTGCACTGGGTATTATCGATCGCACGCGTGATGGAATTTTCGCACGACCCCCGTCACGATGGCTGCCATCTTGGATCTCACACCGTCCGTCGGGGATGCTTGGGGATGATTTTCCATCTACCCGTACACGGTGGATCAAGCGAGCACGCTGCACATTTCGTAACGCACACGGCACGCGAGGAGTGAGAAACTATTGGCACCAGGTTTCAGACGATAACCAGATGAAATATCGATCCACTTCAGGTGAAGATGCTTCGGGATGGGAGAGATGTTCACCAGACGGATGATGACACACTGTAACAGCAATAACAAGAGCAATGACAGGGGAGGTACGTGGCGCGATGTAGCGAGCGGTCCGTGCACGCCCCCAACGGTGGCAGATTCCGTACTGACCTGGTTCGCTTTATGATTCTGTACTGCTCCCATCTGCTCCAGCAGCGAGAGCCAGTGTGATGAGCGCAAATGCG
>JXXB01035972.1:0-28133 GCA_000956275.1 Anopheles koliensis | reverse complement strand
CAGCCGCAGCCGCAGCGGCCCAACAGCAGCAGGTGCAAACACAGTCGACGGCTGCCCAGCAAACACAGAACACTTCCTCCTCGAACGCATCTCAGCAGCAGCAGAGCAGCGCTGGATCTGTGGTTTCCCCAGCAACGCAAATCGTTCCTCCTTCGGCAGCGAGCGAATCGCCGGGAAGCGTAAGCTCACAACCATCAGGTAATTCATCGCATCTAGTTACCATATGCGCTGTGTTCGATATGATTTCGATTTGTTTCCACTTCTGTTTTAATTCCGACACTGTTTGCTTGATTTGGATTTGATTTCGATTTAGTTTCAATTTTTATGGTACATTCTGTTGTAAACTGTTTACTTTAGTTTGTATTTTTCTTCTTTTCTTACGTTTCGTTTTCTCCGTATCCCGTATTCACTGTCTACCCCAATGCGTGTGATCATTAATATTAGGCCCTATTCATATACCAGCAAAACGTCCTGCATTCGACACGGATTCCCGGCTGCGGCACTCGTATCCGTGGGGCAACGAATCGGCGGCCGATTATGCTTACCATACACAGTATCCACCGTACGCGTTGGCAACCGACATCAAACCAATGTACTATCCTAGTTATCCAACCGATGCCAATTTTCAACCTGTAAGTATCTGAGCAGGGCGTGTATAGCGTATTTCATAGTGCCTACATGTGTAATGTGTCTGAACGACGGGGTTATAAATTGTGGTTTCTGTTTCTATTTCTCTAAAATCCGTGCAGCATCCGTATTACACAAAATACGAGCAGGAAGCTTACATTGCAGCATCTACCGAACGATCCCGGGGGGTCGCGGGCGAACCACCTTCTCTGCAATCCAGCTATGAATCGTATAACTCGTCCGGGCTGCGGTCCTACTCCGGAGAAACATATCCTAATCCTGGTAGGTAGCAAACAATAATTGACCCACATTCGTTTTGATCGAATTCGATTGTGTAGAGCTTTTTGTGTTCTAATGTCTTGACGATTTTCCTCTCAAGTGTTCAATAATTGTAGACAAAAATGATAGCTGTAAAACTTGAAGTTTATAATGCTTATAACTTAATGCACATAATGTAAGCTATAGATCGAAAAGACTTGAAATGTAACGTACTACTAAAAAGAACGTTGGGAATGTAAGAGCGTGAAGAAATGTTTTATCTTTGTGACGTATAATATTATTTACGTTGTTTGAGGCGATTGTTGAAGAGGTTCTTGCTGATACATTTGTAAACGTGTGTCGGTGAGAATAATCAGGCTACAAGTGAAGAACATTATTCAGCTTCAATGTCGTGGATTAATTCTTGCCAATTAGTGGTCCTTTCGAAAAGAAAAATAATGTAGGAAGATACAATTTTCTTTTATTTAACACTTTTCCTCTGTAATCCACTATACTCCACTATCCACTGCGTTACGGTCATCGTTTTCTGACATATGAATTTGGGATAATACACGTGTCAGAAAGACAGTGATGCCATTACTATATCCTAGGATACAGACGGCACTAGAAGTCGAATCATATAGCCTAACCTTTGGCTCTTTGTCTAATTTTTTGCTGTTCTCGCTAACGGTAAAACTATCTAGCTTCCCATTCTATTCCCAGTATGTTAGAGTGAATATGTTAGTAAATCGACCAACAAATCCGGAGAGAGTTTCAAATTCCGGTCTAATAGTTACAACTTAGAAAGCTCCACTTATTCTTCGAAAGACCTGCGCACTCGAGCATTTAAGCTTTGCTTCCAAGAGCACATACATCGATGGAAGGACAATCGTCTGTAAGGTTTAATTGGTCTGATCGTGAAGACGTAATCAATACTACAAAAATGTTGATGTCAAAATGAAAAAAGTGAACACTAGGAATGGAAACGTCGAAGTCCTTCTGCTTGTAGTACGAGAGAGCAAGTAATAGCAGTAGAAGCCATGGAGAGAACATTCGAAAAGAGAGAATTCGGTCAGGTTTGAGAAGTGAACTTGTCGCGTAGCGCACGTGAGAAAAAGACAGTTATAGCGGACTTGACACGCATCGAAGCAGAAAGAGTGAGAAAGAGAAAGAGAAAGAGAAAGAGAGAGATAGAGAGAGAGTGTAAGTGAATGTTTAGATGATTGTGTGGCGCGTGGTGTTGGATAGCTTTTTTACGGCAAAGAATTTTGACCCGCAACAGAATTCAATGCCTACCTGGGTCACAAGAGTGAGAGCAAAACGATAATAATAACAATTTTATGGACTCCACCAAGAATCTACCACAGGAACATGGAACCTAAACATAAACAGACAGGCTGACGCGGGAGGCACATGTTTTTGTTTACAGCTGAGCTTGTAAACCATCCTGTGAAGCGATTGGCGAAAGGGAACAATCCGTCCGTGGGTTGTTTATATTCTGCGTTAAGGCATCTTTCGAAGACGTTTGACGTTTCGAAGCTCTCGAAGTTGAGGCCAGGCGTGAAAAACTTCCCGTTCATTCATATGACCGAAATATCATCATGGCTATGGGTCAGATGGCGTTCATTTTCATGCCTATTTATTTATCTTGCGCGTTGCATGAGCTTCCGTGTTCTATTGTATTGCTTAGGACCGACATCGCAGTACCGATCAATTTTGTTTATACCATACGGATCGCTACCGTTTAGCATTCGCTCCGCATTTGCAAGTGCTAGATCTTCCGGATGTCTAAATCGATCTGTTTTTTTTATGAACATCCGACATATGGCAGATTTTCGTCCAGTAAACTACGGTCTTTGTTTTACCTCATCATTTACGGCGTGGTGGATGTAAATAAACATATAGCACTCTATTTGTTCTGTACCGTACATGAAAAGATGAGACACACAATTGGTTGATCAAACACAGCGCGAGCAAAGCTAATCTACTGATGGATAAATTGATTAATGTGTTTAAAATGTGCCTAATTCAACATATTCATTAGAAATCATGAAGGGTAATGAAGTTTACTTTCAAGCATTCGATATTAATTTCAATGAGATACGGATGAGCAGCTCATGTAATGTGTTGGTGTTATGTGTTATAACTCATCAGCTATAATGCTAAATGTAACTTAAAACCGTGTGATTACATGTTGTTATAGGGTGCTCTTGGGTGATGTTTGTCAAAGTGCGCTAGAGATTGTCTATTTATTGTCAGTGGCTTTTATGCGTTTCCCATTGATCGTTAACGGAGAACGTTTAGCGCTTTATTGACAATTGATACCGTCGTAAGTCGCTGTGTCGCACCATTCAAATGATGCATGGAACCTAACATCGGCTCGATGAAACAGTAAAAGAATAGTTTATTCAATGAAACAACTCATTAAAAGCGAATAGTTTCATGTAATCGGTCATAGAATGTTGAAATCGGCTACCGTGTTTATATCCCGATAATGATGATGATAATGGCGGTGACTATGAAGGTGCTGCTTTTATAGATGTCATAAACATAAATGATCGCTAGCGCTAATAATTTCATTCGCGCACAAACAAATACCTGGATATGAAATGTTACGGTGTAGAGACGCTGTGCTTTACATGTACCAATTCAAGCGACGTTATATTGAGGAATTGCTGTAATTGTTTAATTTTCTTAATATTGCTCACGCCAAGCTAATGTAGCTGTGCTTAGAAACATGTGCAGGAAATTAGTGTATGAATTAGTGTCTTACAATTAATGGAACTTGTGTGAGAAGTTGTTTGGGCGAAGATTATAAATGACATAACGTGAACTGCATGTCATGGTTGCCGTAAAATACGTTTGTTTCAATTGACACCTTGGTACTGCGCGTCGGAATTGGTTAAAATTGTTCTGATGAAGCAGGTGGTGCATTAAAAGAAGCGAGCTCGCGTGTTTGCCAATATTGCTGTTATTTATGGTACATGCAAATTTATGTTTTACTAGTGTCACACGGTGTCACGTGACACCGATATCGTCAACTTGTTAGAGCCAACTTAGAAGCAGTTCTATATCGATTTTACTACAAAGTATTGTGTGCTTGCTAATATCTTTTCACGCTGATGACAAGTACATAAGATATTTCTTAGTTTCAGTGTTGTTGTGTCGACTTTAAAATTTCGACTTCTATAGATATTTTACTGCCAAAAGCTCATTATAGACATACGAAAAGAGTATTTTATTCTAGGATTCCCGTAGGGGAATTTGAATACAAAATGTTATATAACTTCGCCAATAATTATACGTAACTATTGCATTCGTTGTGTTGAAACGACGTTAGTTTTGAAAAAGTCTAAACAATTTAAGATTTGTTTGAAATTCATAAGACTGGTGTCATAAACTTCTGTACGAAGATCAATTTTTCAATGCAACGAACACGGCGCTTGATCAAACCAAGGATCTGTACATAGTAAGCTAGGATAACAAATGGTCAACATATTTATGGAGTTTTCAAAAATCTATGTCGGGATTAGTAAAGTTGGTTGACGGAAAATCGAATCGATATTTATACGATTCGGTGTCTCTATAATGTTACTTTTTTATGCCCTTTCTTCGAATAGAAGATATTGTCAGTACAAATCGAATGACGCTGCGAACAGGCATATTGTCGAACAAACCACCGAATTTGGATGTGCGTTTTCACGTGCTAACTAGAGCTGCCTATTTTAGACGTTCAACAAGATTAATAATTTGATACCGAAGTACTCTTGTTGCAAGAATTATAAAAATTATTTCAGATTACAAATTTCAACTTCGTCGCATTTCCTACTCCGGTAAAATTTGGTTTTAACACTCGAAATGCAATTTCGACAATGGTTTCCCCGATTTTGTTCATGATATTGCAAATCAGAGCTAGTTTGACAATGCCTGTAAATTTTTTTGAAAGCAATGCTATTTTATTGTTATTTTTCTTCTGTAAAAACTAAAACTTAGTTGTTTAAAAGATGAATTCGTTGTACAAATGAATTGAAGATATGATAAAGCTGTACCATCTCTTAATGTACCAATGTTTTTATATAAACTGACTTCTTATAATCCAATTTTCTTCCTGCTATAGCAGTGAACCAACAGAATATTAACATTTTAGACCACGCGGTATTCGCTGTCTTTCGTCATTCGACCTTTTGAATATTTAATTATGCAATAAAATTTACAGATCTTGGATGAAAATGGTTCGAACGATTGTAATATTGTTTATTTGACTCAATACCCAAAACTGTTAGTCATCTGTAACCTGTTTTGATCGTTGCAAGTTCGTCGAAGACTTACTTTGGAGTTACGTTGAAACAAACTAGGTGCACAAATGATAGAATTTTTGTATTACCTACATTTACTCCAGCCGTTGTGAATTGCCGTCCATTGTCAAATAAATGGAAAAGCTAGTAGGTCCCTGTTTAAAACGCTGTGTTGCAATAAACTTCTTCTTTATTCTTTTAAAATGAACAGGTTCTAGTTTATCAGTCGGTGTAAGTGGCGTTGGCTCATGTACACCCTCGAACCCACTTGAATGGACAGGTAATGTAACAGTACGGAAGAAACGAAAGCCATATTCTAAGTTCCAGACATTGGAATTGGAAAAGGAGTTCCTGTTCAATGCGTACGTCTCAAAGCAGAAACGGTGGGAACTGGCTCGCAATCTCAACCTCACTGAGCGACAGGTAAGAGTAAATGAGATTCTGTTCGTTGCTACCAGCGGAGGTCGTTAATGATTGTTTTATCGTTTTTCTTCGAATCTGTTTGTATCTGCCCATACGCATAGGTAAAAATATGGTTCCAAAACCGGCGTATGAAGAACAAGAAAAACAGTCAACGTCAGTCAGCACAAGCGAACAGTGGTAGCAGCAACAACAGTTCCAGTCACAGCCATTCCCAGCCCCAGGCTCATCACAACCCTCACCATTTAAGTCTAGGCCTGGGAATGCCAACTCTTCATGGTTCCAAAATGCATCAGTGACCTTTGGAGCATCAACCACAGCAACCAGAGTCACAGTCTCAGCCACATCAGCAAACATCCCAACAAACTGTTCACCAATCGCAGTTGCAGCATCACCATCATCCTCATACCACACCGTTGCACACACAGACACAGTCCATACAAGCTCAGCCACAGACGCATACACTTCACGGTTCTCACTCGCATCTGAATCCTCAAACGCCGCATCAAAACAATGTTGACCAGATGAAGGTGGAGCTGTGTGACACACCGACGACACCGATGTGCAACCACTTTCCTCATCCGCATCTTATAAATTATCCGCATCAGCACTGATTTGGATAGTAATCGCGAGGCCATGGAAAGCTGACCGGGTAGCGATGACAAAATTAGCCTGTTGATGGCAAAGCTAATACGTAAATGAAGGAAGTTTTGGAAAATATAACAAACAAAATGTATCGGAAAACCGCCACCAATTCACAGAGAATGCAAGGTTTTGCATGAGTAAACAAAAACAAAACGGAAATCTGCGAACCACGTAAAGGCATCCACCGAGCAGTTTGTTTATAATTTACGCGCTAGCGTTAGGAGCGTATGCAAAAAATATTTTGGAGACTGTAAAGCGCTTTTGGGACAGTTGTATATAGTGACGTATTTAATAAGCTATCCAGCCAGTGAGAAAAAAGTCCAAAATGTGAGACCTTGAGTGGGTTATTTAAGTTAAGGTTTAAGGGTTAAAGCCTAAGTTTCAACGAATCGAGCATTGTCGAAGGAAGGATTGTAAAACCGGAAGGGATGATGAAAAGATACAAACAATGTTTCTTGCAGTAAACAGCTTTATGCATTCGTGAAGGATAAGAACAATAGGATCCCTGCTACTCGTGCTGGAGTAAAATAGTAAATGGAAGGTGTAGTGGGGAAAAAGTAGCTCATGAACTAAGATATAATAAAATATTTAAAATCAAACCCTTTTCTTTTTAAGTTACTTAAGCTACACGGCAGAGACGGAACATCTAGGTAAGGGAATAGAAAGAGCAAATGGTATAAGTTGATCTTAAGAATAATCACACCTAACTTAAATATTATAAATAAGGGGCGATGTAATGAAAAGGAATGCATAAAAAACTTATACATAAAAATAATAAGAATTAGTAATATTTTGACAGTATTTCAACATTTCTCTCTACCGAAATCCAACTCAATCATGTAGAAAATATATTGATTTTGCTGTACTGTGGAACTGGCGTTTGCAAGAGCACGCAAAACAGAATAAGATCGTCAAGAATAAATATGGCAGAAGAAAAAGATAATCAGTATATTGCATTACACAGGTTTTAGTGGTGACAGTTTCTGCTCAGCATGTTCAATTGCTCCAGCAGTTTGAACCGGAACATCAAAGAAGGCAAGACAAGTGGTACAAGACATTGGGCTGTAACAAAAGAAAAAAAGAAGAGACAACGTTATGAGAATGAGGGAAATGTGACTGAAATGCATGTGATTTTATTATTATTATTATTGGTAAATCTTGATTGTCTCATAAAACATCCATGTTTTTCAGAAGTAGAGATGAAGTGCTACTTTCTGTGGTGCAATATCTACTACGCTTGAAACAACTTTACCGTATCATCTTCGTTAGCTTATTGATTGAAACATTACCCTTTCCTTTATTTGTTTTTACAAAAATTGTTAACAGTTATGCGTTGAGCTAGACAACAACATTCGTTTTCATTAGAATGGTTTTATCTATTGATCCAGTGATGGTTATTATTTGTGTCCAGTAGTTGCGTTTGAAACCAACACAATGCAAAATTGCGCTGTAAATTTATTGAGATTGAGTTTGAGTGGTCATGTAATTAATAATGAATAAATTAGTTTTTTAGCAATGGAAATGTATCGGATTTTGTTTAGTATTACTACTCAACTTACCCTATGATTTCGTGACACAACCAATAGTCTGACATAGTTATTTGTTTACAGATGGAACAGAAACATTAGATTTTTCATGAATCTTTTGACTGGGATTGTATCGTAAATCAGTATAGATTCAAAGCATACAGGGTTGTTTATTTTGGAAACATACTGGAATTTCTCGTAAATATGGGTTTTTTCTTCATTTCATAAAATGTCTGGTAAAAATAGGACAACCATGAGCGTCGTTTTTAGTATGTTCTAATACGGTGTGCATCGCCAAATGTATGCTACGTTTTAAAATCAGTAAACCATTGATTTACGCTATGTGTGATTTGAAAATAATGCAAACTTCATAGTTTACACTCGGATATACACATGAATATCCTTCATTGTGAAATGATATAGTAATGCATGAAATTATCATTATTGTACAGTCCTGCAAACAGTTCATGGGGAAGCCAAAAATTCCTGAAAATCTAGGAAACAGTAATACCAACACTAGAATCGCAGAATGTAGCCCTTAAAGAAGTAAATAAACGGTAATTATGATCTTAATCGGTGCTCGAGTGTGGCTGTATCAAGGGTTTGGAAATCGTTGTTGCTGGTGAAAGAAGAACATGTTTAAAATTCACAGTCCATTAAACATCGTATTTGAACAAATGGTCCCACTGCACTGAGGACTTGTTCCGCAGGGTATGTACTAGTTTTGCAGCGTACACTCGTAAAATAATTAAAAAAAACCTCTCAAACGAATTTCTTTATCAAGTTTGCATCACGGTGCAAAGAAGTGGGTATGGTTTAAAATTATTGCTAATCGTTTATTCCTAGTGTTGTATGATATGTTCCTTTACTTTTCTACAGTAACGTTTCCGCTTCACTTTAATTGTTTTCAATAGAAAGGCTATGCACTAATGCTCCTTGGCATGTAAAGTTTTGAATTAATGACGAAATGGGAACGGAGGTAACGTGCGGTAAAATAGTAAATATGATGAAAGTCAGTAACGTGCATAAACAATTATATAGATAAACATGATTCTCCAATACTCCAACAGAGTTGTCTATGATTGAAAGAAAAATACCTGTCGGGAGCATCAAATCTTTCTCTCAGAAAAAATATTTTACACGTTGAAAGAATATGTAAAGCATATGTGCTTGCAAGGATCAATGTTAAACACGACGTAGACAAGCACTGAAAAGGTTAAGTGTAGGCTGATAAGATCAGGCTGACAATGGCAGGGCTGGTGACATCGTTCTACACATCTTTTAACTAATGTAATTTGGAATAGACTTAGTACAATCCTTTCAAATAAACGTATTAATATATTAAAAAAAACGAAAGATCTTGTTTTTTTTTGCGCAATGGATTTGATTTCAAAGGGGAATAATGATGCTACAGTAAGTGTGTGGAAAAACTATGGTGTACCTATTATTTTTTATTGATTTAGATGGATATGTTGGATATTTCTTCTTCTTCTAGATGGGAAAGTAAATTATTTATATGATGATATTCGTTTGAATAGTATTCACAATCACTATTAAATTAAAATTAAAATCATGATAATAAATCAGAATTATAAAATTATAAATAATGCAAAATTCTTAATTGCTAACCAATTTTTATATCGGTTTCAATAACACCATAATGAATACAATACGTATCGAAAATTTGCTTATTTTTGTGCTAGTGAATTTGAAATTAGCAAAAAACGAACATTAGTTACTAAACGACAAGCGGTTGCTATTGAAATTTGGTTTAAATAATCATAAACTATGGAAGACATTACTTTGAATTATTTATCCATCAAAAACTTTCATTGTTACGTTTCTTTCGTAATATCCGTCGGAAAACATAAACACTTCCCGGTAAGTACATGAAATATGTAGATGGGGTGTTCTAAAAGCAGCAACGTAACTCAATAAACTAAGCAGGTCAAATTTTTGAGATATTTTTGACATCAATGCTTCGCATGTGAGATGATGTTATAAACAGGTATGTTTATTTTTGGAATTAATCAATTCCAATTCAATCAATCGCAATTAAACAGTTATTCTTAAAATTCATGATTCAAATGTAAGGGTACAATGTATGTTTATTTTTCAAAGCTCTTAGCAAATAATTTGAATGAGATATGGAATTTTTGAACAGTTAAAAATGCATAGTTGATTTTTAATATTTTTTTATACAACAAATTCATTGATTTGAAAGGAAATAAATTAAGGACAACATTTTACAATGCTTAACCTAACATAAAAATTTACATAACAATTTAGGACGGCATATCAGTGTTGTTCCCAGCGATAAAGAAGATGTATTTTGAAAAAGATTTCAGAATCAAACTACGTTTGCCCGTACTGTTAGCTCGGGAAAGCGTAACTGATCGAATGACAAATACAAGGAAGAACGTTGACACCCTGCCATTTCTACTGCTCTTCCGATCTGTTGCTGCAAACCACCCCAAGCTGGAGCATCTCGGCTGCAGTAGGTTAATTTATGTTGCAGGGTGTCAATTAGTGGACAAAATGAACAAACAGGTGAGGACGTTACGTTCATCCGGTGCAGCAGCTCTCCATGGGCAAGCTTGCCGTTTGCCAGCATGTAGAGCGCAGTACGCTGCTGTGTGGTGAGTTGGGAGGAGGAAATATTTTCCGAGATCCTTCTCCATCTGGATGACGGCGAGGTTATGGATACCTTCGGCTCAGGAAATATGAAACGAACATAATCATGGCAGGCATAATGTTTTAACTTTCCGAGATTTTGTTTATGGTTGTGAAGAAATTTTCCTAGCATTCAATTCTAAATTGGCAACTTTAAATTAAAGCAATAGGGAATTGGGAATTATAATAACATAAGAATACACAAAATATAATTGGTTAACAATTTGTATTATTGTAATGATGTTAACGTCCAACGAGGCTAATATCCCTGATTGATATGGAATAGCAGTTTCTGACGAAGGCTATTGAACGTTTCGATACCATAATCGAGAAGTGGGGGATAGTCTCGACAGCGCAAAAATGTTGCAATAAACCTTGTAACAATCAGTATTTCCTGTTAAGGAACGATTGGTTGATTTCAAGATGAAACGCTAGGGTGGTGGTAAACTCATCTCCTTGACCTGTCCCAAGCATTTGATCGCGTCGATAGAAACTTTTTGTACAATAGCATGCTATCTTTGGATTTTCATACAGAGCTTGTGAGGCTTTTGACACTAATTGGTGATCAGTCCTCCTCCAGCATCTTCATAATTGGAACACTATGTTCTCCCTTCCCCATCCGATGATCCATTCGGTAGAGTGGGGCCACTCATTACAAGACTAGAAGGCACATGCTGCGATCAAGATGAGCTAGTCAATGCGTATGCCGACGACATCTCATTCCACTCATAATTG
The DNA here is from genome assembly GCA_000956275.1 of Anopheles koliensis. NCBI lineage: Eukaryota > Metazoa > Arthropoda > Insecta > Diptera > Culicidae > Anopheles > Anopheles koliensis. Next base: position 16,954 of record JXXB01035972.1, on the reverse strand, counting down.
TTCCTGCTTTGCTAATCTACTGGTACACTGCGGAGCGAGACTGCCTTCGGACCAGTGCCCATTACTTTTGCAATGTTGGAAAGCCTCCAGTTGACCAGGTTGTTCTGTCAACATGGGGTCTACGATTACGTTCAGCAACTTAGGTATATATTCCATATTCCAACCGATCACACAGTACTCACCACCCAGTAACGTACAGTATTCTACCTTTTGACACACGACAAGATTGCTCAGGTAGAGTTACTGTGCAAAATCAATGATACGTCAGCTGTGAGTTCGTATTGTTCCCTAATATGTATGTTGACACCCTGCAGCATAAGTTTGCTAGCTGCAGTAAAATTGCTCCAGCTTGGGGTCCTCAGAAACAAAAACTGGGGCGGCAGCTGGGATGGCAGCACAGTCTTACTGCAGACAAGTGTAGTTTGATACTGTTTTTTTGCAAACTAACAAATTCATCGTTGGCAAAAATGGTGATTTGATTGATATAGATTTTCATATGTGTTGCCTGTATTTTTTTAGGCTTAGCATTGTAAAATGTCTTTTTTTGTTTTTTATTCAATAAGTCTGTAACATTTTCCTAATCACATTAAAATACACAAAATATTATTGGTTGCCAGTTTTAATTATTGTAATGATGCTAATGTTTTAAAAATAATGTTGTCAGTTATGGAAGAATTTTCGTTTATGTAAAAGTATCTTTAAAAATTTGGCTGTATCTGAATGTGTTTGAATACATAATTTGCATGGGATTTAATAGCGTATTCAGATACCAGAATAAAGAGATGAGGCATTTCAGTTGTTAAATAATAAATAATGTCGATAATTAATTTATTTAATCTATAAACAATTAAATTTAAAAAAAAACATATCTTTTGAAATATGTTATAAGGCATAACTTATAAACATTTCTCTAGAGTGGACACCCTTTGTATGATGAACATGTTTGGCAATTCCTTCATATACTTATTTTTTTTTTATTCGTAACAAACTAAATCTGATATTTAATTTTTTTTTGTTTGTAATGTAAGATGTACACATTATTGCAGTTGAATCAGCCGGGTTGTCATAGTTTTGTTAGAAAGTCCGTTGCTTATTAATATACTATATTTTTATTTTGCAGCTAAGGCTACCATCCAAAAGATTGTTTACGATATCACATATCATTTTCAGGTAATCCTTTATGTAGAATATAGAAGATAGAAGACTAATGTCTATCAATCTTAGTCTGGTGTATCACGACCATTTCGTCACGTATGGACCATTTTGCTAGACGGGCTATAGATTGCACTGCGTTATGTTGACGTCTACATCACAACATATAAATGTTCTCATTGTAGTTGATCTTTTATTGTCTTTCGGGTCATAGGGTCAAACATTGTTTTGTTTAAAAGCACATCAGATGATACGATCGGATTTTTTATGCTTATAAGTATACGTACTAATACTATGCGTGTATTTTTCGTAACAGGTATGTCAGAGTAATTTAAACAACAATAAATGTGAGAAAAAATACAACTGCGATGAAATTTTTGATATGACGGACCATAAATACCACGAAAATGGTATGCTGTTATAAAAATTATAATGTAAAATCAACCTTATTTTTTTTCAGAGAAGAACGAAGTTTGTCTTTCACTTGCAGAAAAAATATTTTACTTACAATGAAAGGTGAAATAACTTTGAATAATAGCATTCATGTAAATTTGCTTGTCTTCATGATGATTGGATGTACAAAACTTGCGACATTGCTTTATGATCGCCATCTGAATTTTATAACTAAACTCTGTCTTGTAGATAGATCAAACTCTATCTTTTTGAATGTTTTTGTATTGCAATTCAATGTTTTTGTTGTTATGACTGACAACAATAAAAAAATTGTAACGGACTTGTCAGTTTTATGATTGTTCATTGTGATACATCAATGTTTGATTGATTTTACATAAATATTGTTCAAAGAGGTTCATCTGTGGATGCTTATAATCTCTTTCCAAGAATACATAAATTAGGTTAAACGCGTTAGGAGCTCTCAAGTTTTGGTGCGTTTGAGTATTAAGAATGAAATAATAAATGCAAATGATGAAACCGTTGCAATGGTGAGCGATGATACAAAAAAACAAGCTGATCTATGTGATATTTCATCATTCAACTTCTAAATGAAGAAGTATCACATAGAAAAATCGATTCCACATGTGATGTTTTCAATACAAAAAAAAACAATCTATTGCATGCTCCAATTCATTTGGCCAATCTAAACTATTTGTATTTAACAAATCATGAATTATAATGACAAGCACATACACAAGTAAAACAATAATCAACAATAAAGGATGATGCCGCCAAATGCCGACGAGAGGTCGACATGATTACACAAAGTTGTACTACAAAAAGTCTGGATTGAGTCCAAATTCAAAATGAGCTTGATCAATCTTCAATGCATTCACTACGAAGCGCACACAAAACAACCATCTAATATACCAGTACCAAAGAAAGAAATGTCAATAAAACAGTTTCTAAATTCTTGCAAGATAGAACACGTTCAGTGACCCATACAACAGACCTTATAAAACCGAAAGAGTTAATGGGAATCAATTTAACACCTCAATGTCAAGATAATCAACCAGATTACATAACGTTTATAATAGAAAACTGAATAATTAACTATTCACCAATTGAATAGACTAAATAACGAATTTTTTTCAATAAAACGCAGAAAAAAATCTTCAGGTGTGGTGTTGCTAGATTCAGAGAAAGCATTTGGCTTCATTTGGCATAGGGGTCTAGCAAACATAATGATGAAATATCCCAACCGATATCTTAACTGATCCAACCTACATAGTTTATAATTTTATTACAAACAGAAAACAATGCTTTATGTTAGTACACCAGCTCTGAAATTTACGTTCATGGAACCAGTGTTCCATAAAGACGTGTACTTTTTCCAAATCTGTTCAACATTCATACATCAGACATTTCCAAAATGCATAGCTGCTAGCAACATTTGTATGTTGATGATATAGCTATCGCAGCAACTGGGAAAAGGTAAAAACAATAGAAAAATGATTCATTTTATCGCTCCAAAAGTGATAAAATCTTTTGCACTACATGGAACATTAAAAGTACATGCCAATAAGTCAGAAGTTATATTTTTTCCTAGACTTTCCACAAAAACATACCCAGTTAACCTTAAACATACTATGGAAGGAAAATGTTAAGGAATATACTTATTAGCTTAAGAAATATACTTTTAATCTAGAGTGCTTATTAGACCAGTATTACCATATGCCTCACCAGTATGGGTAAGATGTGGTAAAACACATAAGAATAAAATTACAAATACTCCAAAATAATAAAAACAAATTTTTTTTTCGGCAAAGCTGAATTGTGACTATGAAATAATGAGGAAACTCTCATGTTGAACCCATTAATATTATACATATTATAGATATTATACAAAAAAAATTATTAGTAGTAGTAGTAACAATTTAATTTACACTATAATACACTAATTAAAAATGATAACAGTTTTATGAACAGTAAAATGTATAAAATGTTTAATGGTTCAGTTAAAATAGGTATTAGTTTAATTTAAGAATGAAAAATTTACGAGAATCTTTGATTGGAGTTATTCGAAAATGTCTTTCTATTCAACATAATAATGATTTTTGTTTTCAAGATTTATGGATGCATAATTTAATGAACATTATCGGTTGTTTTCTGAAATGATTCAATTCTTTAAAGCTATAATCATACTTGTACAATTAGTTAGAATACCTTGTATTATTCAATCAGTATATACTTTTTCTAGATACACTGATTAACGTGTATTCGCCCTTCTGTACATTGAATAAATATGATTTCAATTTGATTTGCTTAACTCCTTTTAAGTGTTGGACCATGTCAACACTTATGTTAAAATTAATTAAAAAATGTCTAAATATTCCGCAAAATTGTTGAAATACAGAAAAACTTAGCTGCGAGCATGTTTGAAATATGGTAAAAAGACGAACAGAAATAGTAAAAATACGTCTGCAACAATATGAATTTATAAAAAGTTTCCATGACAGTCATTATCATACATGAGCTTGTTTTACACGAATCTTATCAACATAAAGCTTCTTTAAAAATTATAGTCAAAAATTAGCAATAATAAGTTAATACTTTTTGTTACACACAACCTTTTCAAAACCTCTATGTTTTTGGCAACTTTTGAGCAAAGTATTTGAAATTTGTTTTCGGTAAGCAAACAGAAAAGCAAAATAAAAAATCATTTTAATATTCTCTGTTTCATGCTTCAATACAAATTATATGAAGTGTTTAACATGTTCATCCAAACTTCCTTGATAAATGGTATATAAAAAACGGTATAAAGTTCCGACGGCATTACTGCGCCCACCAGCGGAACGAGAAATTTTTATTGAAAAAAAACAGTGTCTGAATGCTACATAAAAACTTCGATTCAATTAGATATTGGTTTAGTTAGTTATAGATTAGTGAAATATGGAGGTTTTGTTACTTAAATACAAAAAAAAGTGCCTTTGATTATAAGCAAAACAAAATAGATACATCGTCTGTTGTAAACATGACGCCAAATAATACGAATCGTTTTCTTCTTGCTCACATTGCTCCAGAATATTTTGAAACAATATTCTACGCCATCGATAAAATACAGCTGGGCAAAAATGATATCTTCATTAATTTTTTTTCCCTCTCATACTGTGATGTATTCGAAGAGGGCTTTCTCATTTCTCCGACCATTTGGACGAATCAAATAGAAAGCACTTAACTCTCGACAGGGGTCGATATCTCTACGTATTTCACCCTTATGTATTCCTGTGCTCTAATGGCTTTCACTGACACTCCTCACGGCAGCCGCCTGAAAAAGCAACAGCGGATGACGAAACGCTAAGCCAAGTGATAGGTTTTGAAATAAGACAATGGCGAGGAAGATGTAGGAAAGAAAATGTTCGTTTAGGAACGTATAAGTAAAAATAAAAGGGGATTTGGAGCGTTCCATTTTGAAAGCAGTTCTGTTCTCTCTGTTAATTGGCTGCAGCAAAAATTAATTAACTCATTCCGAGAAGCCAATGGAGTTCGCTCTAGGATGGCTTGTCAGATTAACCTCCTGGTGACGAATACCGGCCTGATAGAAATTTTGTTGATAGTTTGAAGCGAAGGCGAATGAGGCGTATAAAAGTATTGTTTTTCATTGTCGAGCTATGCGCACTTCTTGAGAATGCCAAGTTATTTATGCGATTAGTTCTCGGGATTAATCCCGCGATAAGAAGAAAATATGTATTACAGTTGATTAAAAATAAAAATATCGTTTATGAAAAGATTAATTTGGTGCAAACAGTGAAGCAATGAGTAGTAACATTAAAACTGCACCATTCATATTTGTTAAGTTAGCAAAAGTTAGTTGTACAGATCACATATTTCTATGATTCGTGAAGTTAAAACATCCGATGCTTAAATGATGAAGCAAACATACGTATTCCGTGTCATCGCAGCGCAGAAGCAGTAGGTGGGACTGTCGTGGACTTGATATATAAAATAAAAATTGTAATAAAAATGTAACATCGGACGACCGTGCCATGAAGCCATCAGAGCACGTCGTGTGTTGCTCGTTTCATATTTCCTCTCTCGTTCGTTGGCAGAATGGCTCTTATTCGAAACCTATGTAAAAAAGTCCCTGTGACTCGAACGGCGTCGCAGATCCTCGACAATGCCATTGTTTTTTTTCCTCGTGCTGTTGGATCTACTCGGGGCGATTTTCAAAATACAAATGCGTGAACGGAAAAGAGATCGCATGTGTGGGAACGAGAAGCCGTACAGTCGTTGGCAAAGGAGCAGCCACCATGGGGAAGCGTTTATATTTTTCGTCAGAAATCTAATAAAAAGTTATAATTTACGTTCGGATACCCAATCGGAGAATGTTGTTATCTTTTATGCCCTTGCCAAGCCGGCTCCTTCTGGTGCCCCTACCGATGCTGCTCGTTGGATTCCTTTTCGGAATAGGTAAGCTCATCTTGTTGGTGTTGTTGTTTTTTTTTATTTAACCATAGCGCATTCCCGCTCACTCGCATACCACACCAACAGGCAGTTGTTTCGTTTTGTCACCCCTTAAAGCTACACCGAATTCCATGCCTAGGCAAGGCGCTGCCATACTTGCGCACTTCTTTCTGGTATTGCCGTCGTAACTTGTGCTTTGTGCGTCGGTGCATAGTCGGCGACGGGGTTGGAACAGTTTGCCAACGAGTAGCAATCAACCATATTTTGCCGGCACGATCTTTCGGCCTTTTCCCCCTATTTTTGACCTGGTTGATATAACATTCGAGGTGTGCAAATGCAAACGCGTGTGCTTATGTGTAATATCGCTCAATGGTGGCTGATGAGTCGCATGTGTCTGTGACATTTCACCCTGCTCCTTGGCCGGGGTGTGGTGAAGCGATGGCAGTCGGCAATGAGGAAACGCTGTCGGCGTGCGCGTATGTGTGGGAGACTAATCCTTCGCACAGTTGTTGTGTTAGATGCGATTGAAATGAGCAACTGTCCATCTTTCGTCAGGATAGGAAACGAAGGCGATGTAAGTGGTTCGAGTAAAATATCGTGTCGAGTGAAATATGAAAAGGCATCGTGATTGCATCATGTTTTAACTGGAGACAATCATAGCTGGCACAGCCTGCTTGCACAAGTTTTTGGTTTGTGTGCAGAACATATGAATCATCAGCGGAAAGAGCAGCGATAGCTGTGAATGTAAAACAAGGGAAACATAGCGGCCATAGTCGGGGGTACCGTTGGAGCTCTAATTAAACAGGCGCGGGTGTATCTCAAGTGAGCAGCTACAGCATCTGCAAAGTCGAAAGCAATCAATATGGTCAGCCCCGCGAAGGGTGACGGCCACAAAAGAGAGGGATGCGTAAATGAGAGTGAGATGACACAAGTAGGAACAATCTCGCGCAGCGCGTTGTGCAAGTGAGAAGGCAAGCCGGCGCGAGGGTAACTGAGCAAGCCGAGGAAGCGAACCCGGTCCGATCAGCGCGAGTACGAAGTGAGCGAGCGAACGAGCCAGAGAGTGAATGGTTTCAAAAATACATACGAATTTTTACGTTATATACCACCCTTACCCGATGCATTCGTACGAAGGAAACTTTTATAGCTTTTTTGTTTTGTAGAAAAGATTGTATGGTACAAATTTTGGGCAGTTTTCTATCAGAAGTCTTTCATTCTGATAGCATCTTTTTTCAAATCAACTTTCGCGTCGTCGTCACCGTCGTCGTCGACAGGCATCATCGTTTGTTGTTCTCGTCATCGTTGTAGCTTTCTTGGAAACTGTCGAAGCGCGTTAGGCCAAACATCAGGTTACGTTCATTTTCGTTGGTAGGAAGGTTTCCCCAGCTGGTTGATCGGTCGGTGAAACCAAGCGCTAGTGGGTGATTGTTACATTCGCTGGTTGCCGAAAACTGAACTTCAAAGAAGACATGCGCTGGGTAAGGCAACTATCGCTGTGGCGTGCTACCGGGACGAAAACGGGCCATCCTTAATATACTTGCACAATACACGGTGGAAAGCGGTATTTGACGTTTGTCGTGTGTAGTGATCAGCAGAAATCAGCAGATTAATTTGTGTTCTGAAAAGACTTTCTTGTATGTGCGAGTGCGATTGGGCTTAGTGGATGATTGTGATGTGGCACGGAGTAAATAAACGCAAGATGCATTCGACAGCAATGACACAGTTAGCGAATGATGTGTTCATAGTTTATGTGTAAATGAGTGTATGCGAAATTTTGCGATAATTCGATCTAATAGATGCATGCTCCTATCGTCCTCCTAGATGCATGGACGATATCGTCCGATGTGTTCGTGTGCATACAGTGCGACAAGTGTGGTAATTTGCAACCTTAATAATACGAGTAACTTATCCGGTGGACGTCAGTACGATAATGATTTCTAATGATTTTGTGTGCGTGATCGCCGAAAGGTTGAATCAGTGTGACCGTGTGCCGCTTTTGTTTTCGCAAATGGGGCAAAATTTGCAACCGGTGATGTGGTTTGCGTGTTTGGAATCGCGTTTCGGTAAATGGTTAACGAAACAGGTGCCAAAAGTGTGCGCATCAGTCTGCATGTTCCAAAATGGGGTATACCGGAAGGGTTAGAATGGAGATTAAAGAGAATACGACGACATGCATTACCGGCAGATTCGGTTTTTGCAGTGTTTTTTTCACTTTGTGTACGTGTGTATCTGTTTTGGAGGCCGAAGAGAATTGAAACGCATCGCAAGCAGAAGGTGAGTGACCCAATCCTGTGCTTTTTCGTCATTGGTTAATGTTTCACGAAGAAACAGCCGGTTTTACCAGTCGTAGCACGCGCAGTTCAAAAACTGGTTGTGAATAATATTTGGTACCCCGGCTTATAATTGAAAACCGGTTTAACGATAATGTAATTTTGTATACAATGCATGACATTCTCGAAGTTTTGTATCAACATTAGTCGTTGGTTTGGAGTAGTAATAGCATATTATGCTTAACAATTATTAAATGTTGACATAGTGTTGTTGTATAAATAAATATGATATTTTAAATGCTGGCTTCTGCACGAATTTCTACGTATCTGCAGTAAAAACGCTCCAAATGGGTACAATAGATACTGCATGAGGGTGCATGTCTCAAACCCAGGTAGTGTTGTAAAACATTGTCAATAAAACACGACGCACGCTGTGATAGTGGAACTGAACGGATACGGACGTTGTTACGAATGTGAAATATTACGACAACGAAGACTTCTTTTTAGAAAGCAATGCTTCAATCGGCATATGTTAACAGCCAAAAAGACATGTACGAATGCATGTACCAACGAGAAGTTACGTAGTATTGCACATGCAATATCCTATTGTTACGAACCGAATGCTTCCTGCTGAGGTAACTGGATCGAGAAAAGGGTAAATATTGGTAGCAAAAATGAGATTTATGGCTCATCGCTCACAACATGCCTGTGCCCGAGTTGTTTTATGGTAGGGATCCTAACTCTTTTCGGAAAGGATTTATTTTGTGAACCTTGTGTTTGTTTCTTGTGTTGGCTGCACATTGATTTCCATGCACAACATGTCGGGTTGCTTTACCTTATCGAGCAACGGTTGCTCCATATAACATGCTGAGAAAGGACGGCACTGGCAGCGCCATGATACCGTATAACGGTAAGGCAAGAAAAACTAGGGCCATTTAAAGAATGTTTGTTTATGTTTTTTTTTGTTCGTTGCAAAACTGTACCGATAGTTATGGAAAGTTCCGTTAGGTCAGAAATAGGCAATAAGAATTGAATGAATCCATCCGCTTGTTTTTATCGATTGTGGAGTCAAAATAAATACGGTGAATTATGTAATACGGGTATTTTCCGAAACAATTGCACATTTTTGTAATAAAAACAGGTACAAACGTAAAACTGTATGATTTGTATCATGCTGTGTTTTATCTTATGTTTTGTTATACATGTATATAAACTTATAAACCAATTATTATGATTGTGCCGGCTAGGTATCCTAGTTAGGTACCTTAAAAATGTAATATTTTATACAAATATATTTCATCAAAATTTGCTTAAATTCTTTCCCGTGAGTAAGCAAGCGATTATTGCAAATGCAAACTGTTGTGCGTCAGGCTGATCGTTTTTAAAATATCTGATACAGTAAGATGATTTGGACTTTGCATAGTGTTGACACACACATTCATACGCTCTCTTCCATACGCACACGCTTGTGAGTGAACGTTTGTCAGCCATATTGAAAAGGCGTGGCCTAACAGTGTTTCCATGTTGGAACAACGGCAACGTTGCATTTTGGCGGAGCAAACGTGAGTGAAATGGGAGACTCGTACATAAGTTTTAATTGATTTGCCTTCCGACCGAGCGTTGCGAATAAAACTTGCGCTAAGCAGAATTTTAAAACAACTCAACAATATCAAAAACAAAATAAACAAAATATAGTAAACTTAACTATTTGCTGAGAACATTCATTCTATGGCAGTATAAATCAATCTAGTAAGCTGTAGAATGACGTAAATGACAACTTTTCGTTGAATTAGAGCAGCCAATTATACTATTTGTAATATATTTTCTATCTGTTCATCTTGCGGATGATTTCTGTTAGGCTTGCTACAAATTTACTTTAAAAACCACCATTTTGTTTGTTGAACGTGTGAAGTTATTCGATTTCTGTTGTTCCGTAAACCATGTACGTGTTTGTCATTTCATACATCATACACTTGACTCATCATACTTATAAATAACAAAGAACTCAATTATCCTATGGATGTGACTTTGTAGTAATTGGTGTGAAGTATATCAGAATGTCAGTTTGAAATATTGAGGCTACAAGATACTGGGATTAAAAAACACATACAAAAACATTCAAATGTTTTTTGGTGATATTATAGCTGTGATATAGCGATTCAAACTATTTGTACTCAGATTTGTTCATAACCACCAATCTTTCTCAGCTTGTCTGGTTCCTTCATTATTAGATGTGACAATTATTTCATAGCGGTGAAGAACGGTGTAATTACTTTTGGTTGAAGTATTTTCGTTTATAACATTACATCACAGTTAATTAACAGTTAATAAGATTCCTTCAATTTTGCTAAAATATTTGAAAAGGTTATCAGCTAAATCTCCAAATTTTCAGCGCTGAGACATATGAAACAGTTAACATGACAGAAAAAAGATTTCGTTGTGTGTAAGACACATTTTTTGACTAAACGAAAATGAAAAATTAGGACTGAACATAAGGCAGTCATGGGGTATTGAGAAGTCTGATTAATGGAAATACGCATTAACGCGAGAAGATTGTATTTTCGTTGTGTAAATTTTGATGGAGATAAGTTATGTTTTGCTGAATTACTAATAAATATGCAAAACATCAATAACGGATTAAACGACCGTCGGCAACTGTTATCAGAATAAGCAATGAATGACTTTAATACACGTTTTACGTTCAACAATTTCATAACTATCCATCAATTCATTTAACGATGATTGAATGTAAAAAAAATCATGGACTCTTTCATAAACAGCGGTTGTGTGGATACTTGGTGATGGTTATGTTGTCTAATCAAGAGAAAAGTAGTATGAATTTAAGTCAGTTTCGTTATTCAATTTATTTTTGTTTTTCAATTGGCAATAATAATTGTTTGTTGATTGTTTATTTGTTAATGTTTGTTAATTGTTTATTGTTGTTTATTTTTGTTGTTTTATTTTTAATGCAACAACACTTGTGAGAATAATAAAAAAACATGAGAAAAAGTGCTTTACAGTTTTTTTTTCAGAGTACCAGAGTAAGAGTAATTTCAGAGTTTCAGAGTAATTATATTGCATACAATTGTATTGCAGAAATTTGATCGAAATCTTTTTTTTGTATATTTTTATGAAAGTATATGTATTGTATTATAGAATCCTTTTCATAACTATTGCATCTCCATCACAGCCTGTTTTGATCTTAGCAGCGTTTTAAAATTGAAACTGTTAGATGGTAGGAATCTAAATAATTTTTACACTGAATTTAGAAGAAAAATCAATGGGAAGGTGTATAACACAATGCGTAAAATTCTACCCGAATGTCGAGGATACAAAAGGTGGAGTTATACATGTGATTCTTTTCAGTCATTTTTACGAAAAAATAAAGAAATGAAATAAAAAAATAGCTTAATTCTTAAATAAATATGATCCATAGGGTGAACATTAAAGCATGAAAGCATTAAAAATCACACATATGTGGTAATATAATGATAGGCTAAATTCTCCAGTTGTAAAGAATCACACAGAATAGAATGTCGACAAGAATGACATTCAACCTTTGTCGACACTTCACCCTAGCCACAAACCACTGAGCATAATGTGACTACTAGCTCGATCTGTTGGTGGAAGCGCGCACCAAAACGAACGAATGAGCGAAATTCCAAGCGAAGGCTACTCACACAGCCACACAATACATCCAGCACCTTCGCGTAGTGTGCGTGGAACAGAAGTAAAAACGGAATAGAAGTTTCATCAAATCGGCGACAACCTTCAGCTCGATCCAAAGAGCGTAGTGCGCTTGAGCAGTCTATGTCAGTATGTGCCGACTACGAAAGAAATATAACGTTTCGATTACAAATAAAAAGCTCAATTGGAGCTGTTGAAGTGAATGCTAGTTTAGATGAATACATGTTGGAAATAAATAAAATTTCGATGAAACAACATATTGCGTAGACCACACTTCATATGTATGATATGGATTTTTACTTTGAAATTTAGACATCCTGGCCAAGCAAAACAAACGTGTAAGAATACAAATACATGGGAACACTTTAAAACACATAGAAAAAAATTAATTGCTTCAATAAATTAATTTAAAGCGCTGCTAGGCTACCACCACAAAACCATAAATTCATGAACCAGCCTGAGCTTAGTCGTATTTCTGATAGATAATGCGCTAATTGCACGGTGCGTAATAAAACAATAAACAATGTAGGAGAACTATGTAGAATACAGTAGAAAATAGAACGAGGAAGAAAATATGTTCAAAGGATTTTGTTCCTCCGATCGTTTTTTGTTTCTATGCTGATGGTGTGATATCGGGATGAACATTTGTAAAGGTTTTATTTGGTAAAACCAACGATATGCTTGTTCGCTGTTATGGTTTGAAATGGCTTACTATCACTTTGATTTTCATGCCTATACTCATTACCCATCCTTCAGCGCCTGTTTCGTGTTTTTATGTTTTTACAACAGTGATATTTGTGCAGTGGGTAGGGGCTAGCAAATAGGGTTTGCTAGCAATACTTTTAAAAGCGTGTCAGCGTTTCGATTTATTTCACAAAGGGTGTCTTGATCTGGATCTCAAAACATTTAGCCGGCGGCGACAGACAATTTCGTTCAGCAAGAATCGAAAACGATTCGCTTTCCGGTAACTTTAATTGTTAATTAATTATTCGTGCTTAAGCATGTATATTTAGCGATAATAATGTTGATGAGTTTAATTGCCACGATTGGGTGGTCTGTTTGATGTAAGTAAGTACATGGTAGAGTAAATTAAATTGAAAATGATCGAACTGTCATATCCAATAAGTTGAAAAAGTGCGTAAAACAGAGTTTGAGAAAAAAGGCTACGGAACGAGCAATCGACTACAGCGTCTGTCTGGTGCGTTAATATCCCGAGGGGTATGCTGCCGTGGACGCTAAAATGCGCGTCTTCACACGAGTTTGGAACGGTAGTGTTGGAATACAAACAGGTTTTTTAATCGCAGCTTGCGTAGACGTTGACATGAATGAAGCATAAATTGAGGTAAATTTATTCGATATTTTTTCAGCAGCAAAAAAAAGCGGGATTATGGAATCTAAATAAATATACCCACTTTATGTCCTTTGCGAGTCGACCGTCCGGCGGTAAATAATTTGCAGTCGTTGAAGGAATAATCACTGATATCGATGAACGAATTATTGAGTATGATCAAGAAATTGCATTCACATGGAAAATTGGAAGAGAAAATGAAAATGCAACTTTGTAGTTGAATTATTTCGTTCCAACGGTTAAAGTTGACTGCATAAAACATTTGTGGATGAAAAACAAGTGTTTTTACGATACATATCACCAGTAGACATGTTGTTTCCGGCGGCAAATATAATTTATTGGCGGAAAAATAATGTATGCAGTGTGTGATTTGTGCGCCGGAGACCATATTTAGCCATCAATCCAAACCGGTCACAAGACAAAGCGTGGGAGGTGGAAGTTGGACGAAACATAATATGAAATGTTTGAAGCAAATATATTATTCACAATCTTTCAGCTCCTTCTGGGAGTAAAGGTGGTATTGAAAGAGATAAAAAATCAGGTGGCAACTCAAGAACAAACAAGCAGGTTGGGGTGAATATTTAATTAGATTGTTAGTGCAGCGTCCATTAATTCATACTTGTATGCTTTTATATGAAGCATTTCTGTAAAAAAGTTGGTTCTTTCTAACTCCTATTCCCTTAAGAGTAGAACTACACTGGGTATAATTAAAACTCACCAGGAACGTTGGTGCCCAAAATATTCGTTGTTTTTATTGTACGGAATGCATTTTGTTGTTATTGTTCGACACGTCCGCCGATCTTAGGAATTGTTATTGTTGTAGTGCCGTTGTTGTTAATGAATGGATTGTTTGCTTATTCCGCTAGCAGCATGGTAGCCATTGCTTCAAAACCATTGGTGGGTTGGCTGTAAGAGCGAAAGTACGGACATTGCTTTCATCAAATTTTATTTCGCTTCAGTTCCTCCGTCTTGACATCATTCTCCTGCAGAGAGCACTTGGTTCCGCACACGTTTCAGTTTATCGATCCATTTTTATATACTTTGGTAGATTACATTATTCAAACATTTACCATTTCCTTCGCTAGACGGTAGGCTCCCCATTTTTTCCTCGCCATTTCTCATTAGGCATGTAGTAAGAGCGTTAATGTAAAATATGCAAGATGCTCAAGGAACCAACATATCTGATACATAATGTATGAAAGCATTCGAACAAGCAGTCGAAAATATAATGGAAAGGAAATTTGAACTAGAACCCCAACGGAGCAAATAATGCGCACCGGCTATGGCGGAGTTGTTCCCAGTAGATTCTAAGCAATTTAAAGGAGTGATTCACATGCGGTTTTGAAACATTTATCATCGAGCCAGAAGAATAGGTTCGTTGAACTTCAAACCGACCTCTTCCGGATATGATAACACATAAAAAAGTATAGTTTTAATCAACAAAAGCCAGCTTTCCTTGTTCAACGACACATGAAATTTATGTTTTCACAGATTATGTTGACATGTAAAAGTTAGAGAGCGCGTCTTGGCATTCTTATCGCTTGGCTTAGAAACGAAAGGCGTGTTCGTTTTTAAATCGAGCTGGTTATATTAAGAGAGTGATTCTTCTAGAGATATCTCGGGTACGTGTGGCTTTGTTTCGAGAGAGTTATGAAGTCTTGACATCAATCAATGGATTGTTGTGAGGGACAATACTTACACAGTAAAGTAATCATATGAGGTAATGGTGCATTAAGGGTTCGGCATTGTTCTCGTTTGTTTGCCATCATGGTATATCTATTCCATTGCGATTGATTGTACGGTTAAGAGCATTCGTAAATTTAAAACAGCTGTGAGTGCAGCGCCTCGTGTACATAACGAGCCTATGGAAGATCAAGTGTATTATTGACGCACTGGATGGTGATTGATTTTTTTTATAATTTTCACTTTCACTCGAACCGTATGCGAGGGTGCTATCATCATAAATTCGACGATGGCCTATAAACTGTTTTAGATGATTGGATGTGTTCGAATGCATGATTCGAATTAGCTACAAACAAGTAATGAATACTGATGCGGAGTAAAATGATGGGAAGCTTAAATAATATGAACGCATGTTTGAATGATATTTCAATTGACTGCACTATATGCAAATGTAGAACACGCTATTATTGCACTGAACATTTAAATACAATTGACTCGATTGATTTTGTGTGTTTTTAATTATGAATGTATCATTAGCAGTATTTCCAGAAGAAATCAGATTGTGAATTTAGCCATTGTGAACAACGTAATTTCGCATTATATGATGCATAGATGCATAGGATAGATTCATTTAATTGAAATAATTTTAAACCAGATAGTTGCTTTTGAATTTGATGTACATGGGCCCTCTGTGACGTGTATAAACAATGCCATCAAAATAGCTTGAAGAAATCAGTATAAACCGTTTCGTACCAATATGAACAAAGGGGACAGGCAAAGTAAACAATAAAACCCTCAAATTTATGTACTGCAGCACTTAAGGCTATCGAAATAAAGCCATTGAAATATTCAATTTAATGTTGCGTGATCATTGCATGGTGACGGAAGGTTAGAAACAAACGTAGCATGATCGCGTGATCGAATGTAACGGAAGTAGGGGGTTAAGTTGCTGGCTTCATAGTTTCTTCATCGGAATGGTGATGGAAAGAACGCTTCATTTCGTCCGAATCATTGCAAGTGTAAGGTTTGTTTCTCAATTTAGGTACCATACCAATATTGTATGGTAACACAATCAATGTAACACCGCCGGAAGCAGAATAGAAAATCAGTTTTCAATGGCATATATCATTTGAGTTTTCGGTTCAGTGGATATACCAATTATTGCTCCGTGATATCGTGTTTCTCTATTTTTATCTCTCACCCTCTGTATGTATAATTCTTTAGCATTCCCTGTAGGGCTTTAGGTAACATGAATTTCGTGACATGTCTCTTGTTTACCTTACGCAGAAATAATAACTTACCCAGTTTGCTAAATAAACGTAAGCGTACATCTCAATCAGTCGAATGCGATACATGATGAATCGACGTTGCCTCTGACGCTGGTGCTCGTAGCTCATAAGTCACGATAGGATGGTCGTTTATTTTATGCCTTGGCACGTCTTGGGTTTACGATGTTCCAGCGTCGTGCACCCCGCTGCCGTTGCTGCTTCATTTCATCTCATTAGAGTTTACTAGAAAAGATTTGTTATCTTTTGCGCATGCAATCACGATGAAAGAACTGGTTGGGGCCGCTCCTAATAGAAGTAAATAAGAAATGAGCGAGCTTTCGGGGCGATTCGCCAATGTGTACCTTTGAGATGGGCATGTATTTTTCCATCGCACTCATTTTTCGAGAGTTTTTCGTGTGTGCCACGATGGCTGCATTTTACTTTTGGTCTAATTCTTTTGTTTGTTTTTTACTGTATGCAGCGCTATTTCCTCTCCTTGGTGGTCGAGAGATGAGCGGATAAGAAGATTCATTTTTCCCCAATTTATAAGCGCTTGCTGTTGTTATTACCATAACTCGAATAACTCGGTCTCGAAAGGGAACCTTTTGACGATTTGTTCCATGTTTGTGCGCTAGAAAAAATCAGCGATAGCATTCTTCTCCTGCTCATTTCTCGTTTCTCGCTATCTC
>JXXB01035971.1:0-12217 GCA_000956275.1 Anopheles koliensis | reverse complement strand
ATTTTAACGATTCATACAATGGAACATTCAGGGTAAAAGACACACAAAATATTTCATTGATGGTGCACATGAATGTAGTTTCTCGAAAGCCCACTCATCTCATCACCAGATGAATTCTCAAATTCCCGACCCGGAAAATATTTATAAAAAGCAAAAAAATCGCTTTTTGCTCACATTCACAGCCGTTTACTGCCCTAAACAAATTCAATTCTGTAAATGGACTGACATAAAATGTGTATTGCCAGCTATCCGCCACCTTTCGCCATTCGTTTGCTACGGTTTTCATGGTTCAACAGCTGTAACGACGCTCGCACAGTGAAGGAACGCCCGGTACGAACGCCCCTGGTAACGCTAGATGGTCTGAGTTTATTGTAATGTGCGGTCAGTGTGCCGGATTGCGTTTGTTTAGCTTCTAATCGTGACGTGCTATAAATTACCAGCACCGCAAGAGATTTGCCGTGGAGTGGATTCGCTTGAAACAAAAGGACCAAGCAAACATGAAACCATCCGATGTTGATTTTAATGAGTCATACACAGAATCCAAAGCTTGTGGCGGTGGCGATGTTGTGACGTGCTTGATAAGACGCAGCAAAACATTGGGTTGGCTTTGGCGTAATTTGATTAGCTTTTTCATCTGCTAAGCGCTGCGGAGCACTACGGTAGAATATTCTTTTTTTTATCTGCGATCAGTCGCATTGTCCTTGTCGTGGGATTTCGTTCACATTGGCAGTAGAGCCTTCTGGGAAGGATCTCGCTCACCTGATGATATGCCGCTGTAGCTGAGGCTGCGTGTAGTGTATGGTGTGCTGTGCGATCTGCCATATCGAGATCGGTATGGCGCACAGCACAAACAGGCCACCGATCAGGATGAGCTGGCCTTTGCGGGTGAAACCATCCTTGACCGAGTCGGCAATAAGGAGCGGCACGACGATGATGACGAACAGCACGTACAGGACGACCAGCAATGGCCGCAGCCAAACCCGCCAGTGCAGGCAGAACGAGAGGCACATTCTTCACGCACCGTTCCGTTGCGTTCCTGGGTGCCTGACATACAATGGGTTTTCCTCCGTAGCTTTCTCTTTACGCGATTCGATCACCATGCGAACAAAACCGCACAAATCATGGTGAGAAACACGCTCCAGTTCGTTCGTTCGATATTCTTTTGTTTAGTCCTTCCGTATGAAGCCAATTTATGATCACAGCCCCAGCGCTTGCTTTGCTCCAATTTTCACCACTTCCTGCTGCAGACGGAGAAACTCAATCGTACGCTTTCGTTTGTACGCATTTTCACCAGCTTGTGCCACGGATTGTTCTTGCCACCGAGATCTCGCCGATAAACTCAATCCCGGCCCTGCCAGCAATGCACGTACGTTGCAAATGATATAATTCGATTAGTTTGGAGTTTATTTTTTTTGAAGATAACTCCCGCGAAGGCGATTGGCGTAATGCTTTTGTTTACAAAATAATGCAACTTCTTTTCCGTGACTGAAGATGAACTGAGAGGAAATCGTACAAATGCAATCGTTCGTTGCACGTTTGACAGCTGTCAAATGAGGGAAATGTTTGGTAAACAAAAACTGGCTTGGGAAATTTTGACGCAGCATTTCGTCATATCGCTGTTAAAAGAACTGCTGGTGTAGTGGCATTTTTGATTCGCATTTTTAGCATTATTCTGTTTCAGAACGATACAAAATGCTGGTCCGCAACATCGAGGTCGAACGGCAGGCATGCATGCACATCAACTGGTACGAGTTGTTTCGAAAGAACACTTTCCGTTCCTGCATCATTCCGGTGCCGATTGAAGTGTTGGAATATTTGCGGAAGGACATGCTTATCTTGCCGAAAGAATGTACCGGTTTTACCAATGTACGCACGTCCGCAGGCTTCCAGACGGCACACTACGACGCGTTCAGCGATCACTTTGGCCATAGTGACGACAGTGATTCGGACGAATCGGACGATCGTGAGGAGCAACCCGAGTTTCCGGATTTCTCGCAACAGATCAGAGATGCCATCGAGAGCCTGGGTGGAAATGCTTTTCTAAAAAGTGACTGGCGTTGCCCGAAGGACGCCCAGTGGATAACGCTTGGGCAGTCGCTGTGCGTGCGTGACATTACTGATGTTTATCAGCTGCTGAAAGCGTCCGGCTTTTGCAAGGAAGATTTTTGCGAACGCACCAACATCCTACACGAGAGTGGGTACCATGTGGTGCTGAAGAAGTGGCACGACATTCATCCGGGTTCGGAGTTTCGGTGCTTTGTGCGCAACCGTTCACTGTTGGCTATCTCGCCCCGGCACTGGCCTTCGTACCACGAGCATATTGCGCGTGAACGGAGCGACATCGTGAACGATATTGTGTCGCTATTCAAGGAAAAGATTAAGGACACTTTTCCACTGAAGGATTGTAAGTTGCGGGTTTGTGTTTTATGCCAAATTGTGTTTACTAATAACTTTTTCTCAATTTTCTCTTGCCCAGATGTATTCGACGTCTATCGCCCGGCTAAGGATAATGTTATCATCATGGACTTTTCGCTCTACGGTGAGGGTCACTCGGACAGCTTGGCGTTTGATTATGCCCAGCTGGACGATGAGGCGTTGGTCGCAACGATTGACGAAGAGGATAATCCGGAGTTTCGCTATCTGCCCAACGATTGCGGCATACAACCGATCAAACGAAACGTGTACGGCTTTCCGCAGGATTTCCGAAACTTCTTTCAAGGCGCGGTCCCTTCTGAAGGTGGCAGCACCAGCGGAGGAGCGGAAAGTAACGATTTGGTGAACCGATTGATCGAGCAGTGTAACTTGCAGCAATCGCGAGACAACGAAACGGAAGAGGAAACGTAAGCAACAAAACTAAGAACAACCAAGTTCTATTCACTATAAATAAACGCGCAAACATTGCCGCTCGCATTGAATTTCGTTTATCCTTATGATTAGTATTAGTTCTTTTGACGAGTATTTACAAAAGCTTGCTCCACACGTTTGTCTCGGTCGATTCTCTCTCCTGCGTCGTGTATTCATCAGGCCCATGGCAGCACACGGTTTCCTGGGTTACGAGTTTCCTTAACGAACCAGTATGCCACGGTCATCGACGTCGAAGGGTCGTGTGGTGCTAGAAGAGATCCATGTCGTCGCACGATATCACGAGGCAATCCTCTTCCTGATAGCTCGTTATGGTGCGACCCGCTGTACTCGATGCCATCATGCCACCAGCCGTCGATCCGTCCGCCAACGTTCGGCACGTATCTTCCGCACCCACATCGGAGTCCTTGTCGATGTCATGCGCGTTCAGCAGGTTTTTATCCGGACTGGTCGTTACATTAACGTGAATGTTATGCGCACCGTAGTCCGGACTGCCCTCGAAGTTTTCCTCACCCACCGGCGACGGCGGTGGATTTGAAACTGTTTAGAAAAAAAAAGAAGCAGCAGCACATCAGGGTAAAGAAGCTAATAAAGAACGAGTCGGCCGCCCTTTTACTCACGGGTACTGTGCGTTTCCGCTTTCAGATGCGACATCATCGGTATCGTCGGCAGCTCGGACTCGTTCGCCGCCTGCCGGTTAAGAGTTTTCTTTCGCCGCCTGCCGGTTAAGTGTTTTCTTCAGTTCCTCCACCTTTTTGTCGCGATTCAAGTGTTTCGTTAATTTCCACTCCTTCTGTTTCGCCTTTTTGTCCTCCTGGAAAATTGTCTTTTTCACTTCCGAATCGACCTCTTCGCAGTGCTTCAGGAGAAACAGGAACACTCCACCAGGTGTGCGCCTTCGCCAGCCTTTCTGTAATGGGATCGTGTGTGAATGACAGGCGTATGGCGTAATTATAATACAATTTCGCGCTACACACTCACCATAACTAACATGCCACCGTCTGCTTCGATTTTTTGAGTTTCTTTGAAGAGTTTCATCGGTATCTCCCTCCCGAGGGCTTCTACCACTCGCACTGTAAAAAAGGCACAGATTTAACAAAAAAATCTACCTCCTACAGCTCCCAGCTAACATTACCCATGAGCTCGGTGTGTGTTTCGCACAACTTTTCGGCCAGCTCCACACCAAACGCTTCATTCGAGCAGTCTTCCTTGACGGCCAGATCCGGTATATGCCTGCAAGCAAATCTAGGGCGTAATTTACGTTCATAGTGGTCCCATCTTAACCTAAACTTTTTCGAGTGCTAGCTGGTGTCCGGCCATCGTCATGAAACCTACCTAGGGGTACTTTGCACACTGTCGTCACTGTTGCTGTCGGTGCTGGTATTGCGCTTTCCCAGGCGTTCCTTCACGTTGCCGCGTCGTTCCCGCTCGTCCGGTTCCGGATAGGAGTTGTGTGTCGTTCGCATACGTTTACCGCCACCGGTATACCCATCGGAGTCGTCCGAATTGGATTGACGACGCTTTAATCGCTCAAATGCGTTGCCACTTTGCATCCGCGCTACCAGCTTGTAGTCGTACGATTCGACGTCGCGGTTGTGCTTCCCGTTCGCCGTAACACCGCAACCACGCATCGTTTCCATCAGCGTATCCTCCTGGAGGCTCTCCGTCCAGATATTGTACTTGTTAGGTCGCTGATTGGCCGAGTGACCCATCGGATGGACGGGTTTAGCTGCTGTCACGCTCTTCGGGGCTGAATTTGGCAAGGCAGAGGTATGACTTCGCCCCGGAACACGTGCTGGTTGACGGACCAATCGTGTCGGATAGCTGGACCCGATCCGAATGTTACTGCTGCTTTCGTCCGAGCTACCGTCGGTATCACTTTTCTCCGGGTGCAGATCATCGTCATCGTGCTCGTCCGAAACGATGTCCATTTTGCGCGGAAGGCTCACGGACGCCGAACCGAACTCGGGTTTGGCCACTTCCGGACGAGCCAGTGGTGTGTATCCGTCGCTGTCGCTATCGGATAGCTGAGTGAGAAGGCGATAAAGCAGAAAAACAAAGAGGTTAGCGTGCGCATAGCGTTGAATTCCGATGTGTGCATCGAAGATGGAAGTTTTACTTCTCCGTCTTCCAGATCGTCGCCTTTGGCACTCGGCAAATTCAGCGTCTCGTGCTCCATCATTTGTGCGCCGCGTTCCGAACCAAGCACCTGGGACGTACAACTAGGTGTGTAAAATATGCACTGTATGTCTAGAAATACGCCATAAATGCGTAAAGCTAGGAAAAAATTGCTAGGTTCGTTTTGCTGGGGAAAGAAAAGAAACACCGAAATAATCAAACTGTCGCCATTTGACGTTTCTTTGACGTTTCTTCTTGCAGTATTCGTTGCATTCTTATTTTTTCTGGGATAATTATTTTTGTAAAATCTTTGCGAAAAACTTTCTTCGCAGCTTTATGCATATTACATCGTGTTAAAGAATGAAGTGAATCCGTATTGATTTGATTAATACATCTTAAATAAAAGTGACTACTTCACGTGAATGGTTTCGACCAGTTTTGCGGATTGCATACATTCTCTGTATTTATTTCCAGTGTTCGTGGTGAGAAAAAGTGAGAAAAATATTTCTCATACTCATTATGTAGCGGTTATGTTTGAAATTTCGTTTAGGTGTTTCAGTTATCAAGTGTTGAGGTTATGAAGAAATCTATCGTGTCAAGTTATCTCTTTTTGGCTTAATCCTTGATTTATTCGGTTTAATGATGGTTTTGCAGAACGTCACGCGATCGATACGTATTAAAAAGCTGTATTTCGATATGAAAACACATACAAAGATACGCTACACGTTTGTATACGTTGAAAATTGCGTAAATTTACTCCTCTACTTAAAATAAAAGGTTACACCGTTGTTTCGATCAACGATGGTGCCAAACGATGGTGGTATACTGTAGCAAAAGTTGTGTAAATAAATAAAACCCCAACGAAATGAAAGACGCACTGTTACGCGATGTCCAGGTGAGGTGTTTACCTTGCATCTAGCTATTTGCATTTGGCGGACAATCTGGTCACAGTAAATGTTTGCATGTTGCCGGGATCGTTGGCGAAAACGAAACACCCTTCCCAACGTTATGTGAACGATCGATGACCATTTAAAGCTCTCGATGGTTAATGAGGGGAGTTTTTTTTCCCAAGCTGATGAACGTGTTGCCGATAAACTGATCGCTACGCATATCGCACGAACGGTAGCACAGATTACTTGGAAGCGATCGGAAAACATTAGAGAAGGAAAAAATAAATCTCAACTCGATCAGGCTCAGTACCAATTAGTAAATATAATTACCCCTTTTACTTTATGTCGATCACGTTTCCCAGAAGCGGCAGCCGCTGTGGCGTCGCACACGAGCTTGGTAGCGTTGTTTGTGCGGAATAAATAATAATCAGGGGTGTAACTACTATTTCGTTCTGCGACAAACTGCCGACGTACAATGGGCAAATCCGTTAGCTGGCGTCGATTCCGACTCAGCTTCCGGTTAGCTAGCGTAAGTTGACCTGCGGCTCATCTACTACATTTAATCGTTCGTCGAACATACACACTTATCGCGGACCGAACGAGGAAGGCGTTCGGATGAGGCCAGCTAGCTAGCTTTCCTTCAAACATCAACCGGCTCCGGCACGAGCATGAACGAACGGCAGGAGGTTTCACGCGCGCCGCTAGCAACGAGAGTAAGCACGCGTAATAACCTTCATTTCGGATGCATAAATTAGATTCCACGCCTTCAAATTGGTGGCGATCGATTCACTACCAACTGCACCTCCACTGCAGCGGATGCCCGTGTCTACCCGCTCCAAGCACCCGATTGTTGACGTGAGGATCGCTTAAATACATAGTATTTTTCACGCAACACTGCTTGCGCGGAATGACGAGCGAAAACATGCATGATAAGAACAGCGAGAGAAGTTTTGTACATAAAACGTTAATGATACGATTTATTCACATTGATAACAACAAAATTTCAACTAATTTTGACTACTACGCGTTGGACATTTCTGACGATCCAAAAACACAAAATCGTAACTATAACCTTATTAATCGAAAACAAACACGCACACACGCCCTGATGGTCGTAGTGAACAGTAGTAAAAGCAAAGGTATATCACAAAATGGGTAAGAGTTCAATAAAACGTAATGGAACTTTTACGCAGCACTCCATAACGGGGTGAGTATGTGGTGTTTGTTTTGCTATAGCACTTAAGCTCGTTCGCTTCACTTGCGGTGTCCTTGCTTGGGGGAGTTAGCCCAGTAGTTCTACTCCGCCGAATCACGGACCGGATGTTATAAACTCGACCACGGTAATAGGGTTAGGAAAGTTTAGGAAGTGGCCGTCGGTGGTCTTGAAAGTCTGCTTTGAGGTGATTTGTTGTGTTTTTAGGTAGTGTGAAAAGTCGGCGGAAGTACACCGCGGAGTAAGGCGGACAGCCTTAGTCCAGCTTGATGCCCTCCTTCTTGGCCTCCTCGCGGTACTTCTCGATGTACTTGTTCTCCGGGTCGTACTTCTCCTGCAGCACCTTCCACTGCGCCTTGCGGTTCTCGATCAGGTAGTTGAGAACGTGGATGGCACCACTGCGCTGCTTCTCGCTGCACTTGGCACAGTTCGTCTGCAGCGCCTCCGGCAGGATCTTCTTCAGCTCGTTACCGTCGGGCGTGCAGCGTCCTTCGTCCAGCAGACACTTGTAGTAGTTGTTGAACAGCCGGTCCGACTTCAGGATCTCGTCCACATCGATGTTATCGTACTTGCTGGTGTACTTCTGGGCGGCCACCGCACCTACCAGCGCAAGGGCAACGACGATGAACAGTTTCATGGTGTTTTCTGGTAGGAGAGAGGGGAAAAAAAATCGAAACTACGATCAATCCGCCGTACTCCGCAGAGGTGGTTAATGACGAGCCTAACTGATTCTCCAAACACCGGAGCCAGTTTTAGTAGCGTTGTTATCGATAACGTTTTTCACACGCAATTCAATGTTGCAACAGTGTTGCCTCTAGCCTTGTCTGCTTTCAGAACGCACATGTTACGCGAAGCGCACTATCTTAATTCAGATCGCGGGACTTGTACTCGATGGCTCCACTACGTTGATTTATCACTTGTCATGCTACTAACCTGCACGGTGTAGAACGGGCGTAGCTTCGAACGGGCGTGTGTGGATTCGCGATAGTGTACTGCAAAACTGTGCTGTATCTACCGACTTGCCAAGCTTTATATATATATTTAACGCAACCACCACGAACTGGAGAGCTGGAAAGGAGTATTGCTGTGACGACGGCCGACGTCAGATACTACGACTACGGCGACTTCTCCGGGAGAGGTCGACTCTCAGCACCGGCAAACCGGCTAGATAATACTCTCGACCGTTATGACGTCGATGACGTTGGCATGCATTAATGCACAGCTTAAAGTGCATGACTGTGGCAGACGATTAAACAAATGATTCGGAAGGCGAAGGTGGAGGAGGGTTGGCGAGTGTGAGGTGAACGAGAAATAGATCGGTTGTGGCGGGGAGGTAGCTTGATCGTGAACTTTCAGGGGCTTTTTTCTGTTAATTTGCACCCTTTTCGCACGAGAGTTGGAGGTTCGGTGGCAGCCCTCCTTCACCATGTCGTTGATCGGTTGGAGGGATGTCCTCTTCGACCAACGTTTGCAATATATCCGCTCGTGTGACCCCTTGACTGCATTTGCTTAGCGCAGCGTAGCGTTACTTGCCGCCTGTAGTAATTATTACCGATACCGGACCGGGTGGGCATGATGATGAGTGGGGAAGCTTTTAAACTGTGAAGCTGCATCAAAATGCAAGACACACACGGGGCACGGGGTATGAGGAGGTGGAATATCTGAGGGTTTCGCTGGCGGAAGTGGTACGATGCGGTGCACGCGCGTTAGAGGCGAGAGTTGCCGGTCCATGGGTCGTGCAAATTTGTGGCGCTGGAAGGTTGTAGGTTGTAGGTGAGAAGTAGATGCTTCGTGTTTGTTCGTGGAGCCAGTGAAACTATTTTTTGTGTTAAAACTTCTCCCCCTCTCCCCTTGTGCACTGTCTGGCCCGTTCGTACGATGCTCGCTCGAGTAGCGCAACGAAGCGAAGTGCGGACAATAGGAATTGCCGGTCGGGTAGTGGGGTCAAAGCAGCATAGCGAAGAAATGCGGCTTAGCGCCGAAATGCGGCGTGTGCTTCATCGGTACCGTTCGGGGGTATCCTTGATCGGCAGAATTGTTTGGATGGTTTGGTGTGGTGTATTGGTATAGCGGTATAAAAAGCGGTCGCGGTTCTGCAGTTCGATACAGTCGGTGCTTCAATCGCAGCCTGAGAGCTTCTTCGCCTCCAAAACAATACCTCATTCGTTTCGGTTAGTTTAGCGCGGAACTGAATAGTGTGGAAAATTGTATTTTAACTTGATCGGTATTTTACGTGGTGCTTGCAGCATTTGAAGCAAACTCTTCTAGCCATCATGAAACTGTTCGTCGCCATCGCCTTCGCCCTGTTGGCCCTTGCCGCCGCCCAGGATCAGTACACGACCAAGTACGACGGCATCGATCTGGACGAGATCCTGAAGTCGGACCGTCTGTTCAACAACTACTTCAAGTGCCTGATGGATGAGGGTCGCTGCACGCCCGACGGTAACGAGCTGAAGAAGATCCTGCCGGAGGCGCTGCAGACGAACTGTGCCAAGTGCAGCGAGAAACAGCGTGCCGGAGCGATCCGTGTCATCAACTACGTCATCGAGAACCGCAAGGAGCAGTGGGACGCGCTCCAGAAGAAGTACGACCCGGAGAACCTGTACATCGAGAAGTACCGCGAGGAGGCCAAGAAGGAGGGCATCAATCTGGAATAGAGTGGGTTCGTGAGCGGCGACAACCTGACGCCTCATTGTGATAGTCTTTGTTGATGTTATCTCGAAAATAAATGTGATAAATATTTGGCCCTTTACATGTTTGTTTCGAATCGTATTACTTGTTTTCCACCGAAACTTGATATGTTTCCGGTTTTAAAAATTCTCCCGCTAAAAACACAGGGTGTAGATTGCGCAATCATTGGAATTAGTTTCAAAAGTGACCACCAATGGCGCTACTATGTTTGCTGTCAGAATAAATTGTTTTTCTTTTACCGTTTGCGTCGAACGTCGTCGGAACCGGACGATTATTTGGCAAAAAAGTTATCAAAATCAGATAATTCCAGCGTTTGCGGTGTTTATCCAGAGTGCAATCATTTCGTTTAGTGTATTTCGAATGGATGATGTTTTATTCAGACGTTAGCTAGTGATTCAAACAGTATTAACATTGCAAAATTGACACCATCACCGGTAGTTTGCCAAATCTGTCCCGAACATGGCAATGGAGCTAAGCATTTTAACATTGAATATTTGGTAAGTTTTACGGCTCTGCTATCAGCGCGGTGAACAAGCATTTTATGAATCAATTTCGTTCCTCATAGGGGCATTCCGTACGTGTCGAAGGATCGAGAGACGCGGGTAAAGGCCATAGGGGATGTGCTGGCGAGCGGCAACTATGACGTTGTCTCGTTGCAGGAAGTGTGGTCCGAAAGTGACTACCAGTGTTTAAAGCAGCGGGTGGAAAATGTGCTTCCCTTTTGCCACTACTTCTACAGGTGAGAATGGGGCAGTGGAAATCTACCAACCCGGGGGCGCATGGAAAAGAGCGTTATTTGAACCATCTCGTCATCGTCTCCCATTTCAGTGGCGTGGTTGGTTCAGGGTTGGCGATTCTCTCTCGCTACCCGATTGTATCAGCTTTCTTCCATGCCTGGTCCGTGAATGGCTACATCCATCGCATACAGCACGGCGACTGGTTCGGTGGGAAAGGGGTCGGTATGGCCAAGATCTCGGTAAACGATCAGCTGGTGCATGTGTACGTTGCTCATGTAAGTGCGGGATGGGAACCGGGGCGGGTTTTGGCTGCATTAATCATGAACCGGTATAAGTCATGCGATTAGCATCGTAGAAATCACTGCCTGCTGAGATGTGATTTGCGCTGCAAAGACGTACGTTTAAGATCCATTTTGTTCTCTTCCCGTGCCGGGCCGGACGGGTCGTGTGGGGTTATTGTTGAAATCATTTTTTACACCGAGACAATGACGATTAGATGCCATTGGTCTTGAAAGGTTGCGACTTCCTATTTCCTGTATTGGCAGTTGATTTCTATAATATGTTAATGTGCATCGCAATGCGTCAGCGTTCAAGGGAACAAGGATCAGGTCAAATGGGAACACTTGTTTTTTTTCTATTTTCCTGCAGCTTCATGCGGAATATAATCGACAATGTGATGACTACATGGCACATCGAGTGATACAGGCCCACGATACGGCACAATTCATTGAAAGTACACGCGGACAAGCGGTGCTACAGGTGCTGGCGGGCGATCTCAACACGGAGCCGGGCGATCTTGCCTACCGCGTGCTGTTGAGCAGCTCGAAGCTGAAGGATTCATACGATCGGAAGTCGATTGGCAGTGCAGTCGGCACGAACGAATGTCACACCAACAGCTACACCGATGCGACTGCAGCTAAACAGCAACCGAACGGGAAGCGCATCGACTACGTGATGTATCGAATCGGTGATCATTATGAAGGCCGACTGCTCGAGCATCGGTTACCATTGCCGGAACGTGTACCGGGACAGACCTTCAGCTACTCCGACCACGAGGCCGTGTACGCCAAGCTCATACTGAAGAAAACTTCATCAACTTCCACCATTCAGAATTTAATCGCATGCAGCAGCGATAAGCAGGACAGTTGCAGCCGGGAATCGCGAGAAGAAACGGACCGAGAAGCGGTGCTGGCACTGCGGGAAAGTGTGGCCATCTGCAACGAGAGCCTGAAGCAGCTAGAATCGCACCGGCGCAGCTACACGCTGATGGCGATCGGTGTGATCATCGTACTGATCAACTTACTCGAGCTGCAGGCACCGTACGGGTTGAAGATAGCCTTTTTGGTACTGAAATTTCTGCTCTGCGCCGTCATCATATTCTTCGTCGTGATGGCCACCATCTGGAACGTGATGGAAAAGCACGGCATATTGGCGGGAAAACTGTCGATGGAGATTGCACTGAAGGGATACAGCCTAGATGGAGTGGGCGGAGCAGCGAGTGATAAATAAAAGCAGCAATGTACAGTACTAACGTTAGAAGTATCGCAAAATTCGATCGTCCGAGCGTTCCGCTTCTCAATATTATAGAGCATCAAACAATCTGAAAAAATGAACCTAATGATCGTTCGAAGTCGCATGCATTGATATTTGAACCAACCAATCGTTGTGTCCAACGTAGATTAATGGCCAAGAGAAACACTTTTACA